>LGRX02011680.1:0-26569 GCA_001247695.2 Cymbomonas tetramitiformis | reverse complement strand
ACACCCGACGCATGACGACTTTCGAACTTTCGAGACTTTCGAACCCAAAAGTTCGAGAATGGTGAGAGACCTGCCCTATGACACCCCCACCGTATGACGATTCTCGAACTTTCGGTGACTTTCGAACCCAAAAGTTCGAGAATGGTGAGAGACCTGCCCTATGGCACACCCGACGCATGACGACTTTCGAACTTTCGAGACTTTCGAACCCAAAAGTTCGAGAATGGTGAGAGACCCCAACATATGTGTGATGTGGACATAATGTGGACATGATGTGGACGTGAGGACGTGATGTGGACATGAGGTGGACATGATGTGGAATTAATGTAGCTAGATCGATAATAAAATTAATACCATGTAAAAGGAGAGCAAAATATAGTATCCGGAAATTAAGTGTACAATGGCGCACAAGCCTCTAAATTATTTCTGAATAACTGCAGCCTGAGCCTTACCCATGGCCATATATTGCTGGAACATCTGAATGAAGTAGGGCTGCATGTCCTTGACTGGAGGAACTGGTTTGGTGAAAGGGTCTGCCAGGTTCCGAGCTGATGGGACTCTGGCACACCGAATCCAGTTCAATCTGACAAAGTCTCGGAGGACATGAAATCGGATAATCACATGCTTCACCTTCTCGGAGAGGAGGTGATGCTCGACAATAGATCTGCATGCATCATTATCCAGCAGTAGGGGAATAGGTAACTCCAGGCGGGGCTGAGCTGAAGCTGTACTAATATATTCTCTGTTCCTGTTGTTCTGGAATTTGAGGGGGGTGATTTCATCTGTACTGAGTTCATCAGGAATTGTAGGAGAGTTTGGGCGGACTGAAGTCAGACCGTCTGCTGGCTTGTTTTGTTTGTCAAGCAGACGCCTGAGCACTGAGGTAGTCCGAAGGGAAGGCATGTCAAAGTGAATATCTGTGGCTGCTCTGTCAAGGTACTGAATAGCATGGTCAAGATCGGAAGCAAGGGGCTGCTGGGAATCAATACGGTGAGTAATAGAACCAAATATCTCAGTGAGCATGAACATCAGTGATACCAACCGCTGAGCTGCTGTACTGGCTGCAACATACTCTGACCCTGTGGAGGAGACCTCAGTGATGGTCTGTCTCCCTGAATGCCACTGCAGTATCATACCAGCCAGAAATATCACGGAGCCAGAATAGGACCGGGCATCATTCTCTAAGTCCCTAGCCAGGTCAGCATCTGAATAACAGAACATGGTGATGACCTTGACCGGAGTCTCGGGGTAGTAGAATGCCAGAGAGTAATGAGCCGTGCTGTCCATGTACTGCGCAATTCTGATCAGAGCCTTCATAGACTCCTCAGAAGGGCATGATACAAACTGAGCCAGATAGATTACGGGATAGTAGCAGTCAGGTCGTGAGCCACGGGCCAGCCATAGCAGTGAGCCGAGGATGGATCTGTAACTGGGGACAAGGGATAGGTCTGGATCTGCTGGTTTCTTGATGATGAGCTTCGGGTCCATAGGTGTTCTGTAGGAATGAGCTGTGATGTTATTGTTGGCCATTAAGTCCTTGATCTGTCTGGACTGGCAAAGGTAGATACCAGCCTGATCCTGCCTGACCCGCATCTGGAGAACCGATGTGACCTCTCCGAGATGCTTAGCCAGAAACCTGGCTCTGAAAGCTGCCCAGAAGGCATCCTCAAGCTCTGTACTGGCGACCAGAATGAAGTCATCCACATAGACAACACACATGGCCTTAACCAAATCAGTGTAGATGAAATATATGCAGTCATCATGAGAGGACTGCCTGAATGTCACCTCGCCGAACATAAAGCTGAGCATGAATACCTTAACCAGTCTCTGCCAGGAAGCACCAGCCACCTTAAGGCCATACAGTGCATAGTGCAGTAAAGCACCACCGAACCCCTGATAGGTGTAACCAGCCGGAAATGATACCCATACTGGAACATCCAGCTTAGCATTCATAAAGGCCTGGGAGACATCGAAGTGACTCATCTTCAGACTGAAGATGCTGCCGAAGATGAAGGCCAGTCTGAAGGCATAAAGCTGAGGTGTGGTACAGGTGGTCTCCCACGGAAGGTAGCCGTATGTCTGCTTACCATTGGCACACAGTCTGGTTTTGAAGATCTGCCGTGTGCCGGATGGTGCTGAGGGGTCTGGTTTGAAGGGTCTGGAGAACACAAAGAGAGTGGTCAGGCCTTTGGTACTCGAGGGAAGGTGTCCCGGGACCATTTTATTGTCGGCGGCCAGACCAGCCACTTCGGCATCCATAGCCTCCTGCCACTGAACTGCTTCTGGGGTGGAAAGTGCCTGCTTGACACCGTGGACTGGTTTGAGCTGGGGTGCAGAAATATTGAACATGTGCACCACCAACTCTCTGGGTCCTGATCTGGTGAAGCTGTCAGCTGAGGTGTACTGCTGTGGAATGTACTCGGGGCGGACATCTCTGCTGGGATCATCGGAGAAGGGAAGGAAGGCGGCGGCATGGGTGGACGGAAAGCTGACGAGGGTAGCAGGAAGGTCCATATGCCAACCGTAGGTAGACTCTGGAGTAGGCTCAAATATTACACCATAAGGTGTGCTGCTGCCTCTGTCGGTGGAGATGATGATAGCGCCATATGATGGATGTCTGCGGCTCTCTCGGGCTCTGACAGCTGTCCAGATCGGATAGTGCTCATTGACCGAGACGGTCTTCCTATAGTGTGCGACATACACCAGCAGGTGTCTGTAGTGTGTACCGTCGGGTGTGGACTTGACATAATGAACCACGTCAGTCCAGGTATTGTCCCTCGACGGAACAGAGAGAAGCACACAGCCGTAAGACTGTCGGTCGGAAGTGCAGTAGTATGAGCTGATCTCAATGATCTGGGCATAGGTACAGTCGAGTGTCTCTGAGAAGGGAGATGGCCTAATAAATGTAGCGGGAGAAGGAAATGAACTACACCAGTTAAGGGAAAACCAGCAGGAGGAAATGAAAGAAACCATCAGAAAAGCCACAGCGGGAGCCCCGAGACTGATAATAGAAGGCAGTAACACAAGGGGAGGCATCATCAGCCCCTCCGAAATTTTCCCCTTAGCAGAAATAGACAATGACTTAACAGCCTTCTTGCTGGGTCTGCCGATCAAAGACGACACGGGACTTGCCCTTGCCCTTGCCTTTGCCGGATTTCTGCTTTCCCTTACCGCCCGTCTTACCACCCTATGACCTCTTAACTTTTTCACAATGCAGAAGACGATTACGGTCATACCAAGATGCATTATATTTTTTTGTGACGCATTATACCTTTCCCGATTCTTTTCTCTATATCGTTTGGCTGCTAGTTTTTGTGCTTCGGATGTAGGCATCGCGCTACCAGATTAGTGTTATAAGTGACCGAAGCTTTAAATGCGTTGTTCATAGCATATATGTTCAATAAAGCAACACACGTGAGTTATGGTACCGGGTTCCGAGTAATTGGTACTTTTGAAAAACATTTTCAAATAATTAAAAATAAATATACAAAATGATATTCTTTCTTTGATATACTTTTATAAACAACCCATTACCACATACCCATTGCCCAATCTATCCTAAAAATTTTAACTTTAAGACATAAACTCTATAAGGTATACTTGAATTATTTACAACATACTCAAGTACATACATACATACTTTACTTACTTCTACTTACTTTCACAAATATGTCTTACTCCGCAATGCTCAAATGGGGTAATAAGACCATAGATGTGGAAATTGAAAGATGCGATGACTTGTATGTTTATGTAAAGAGAAAAGAAGACAAAATGTATTTGAGTGCTCACGCGGATATGAAGCATATCTTTTGGATTGATGAGCCAAGTGATTGGGAAACTTGGGAGATTACCGAAGACAATCATTTATACTCTTGGCATTATACTTATGCATTTTATGACGAAACAAACGACAATCATTGGCAATGTGGGTCACAAAATGAATACTCGACTATTCAAGTGATAAAGCCTCCGGCACAAAAAATTACGGATATACCATATGTACAAAACTTGATGAGTGAAATTGAAAGTATGTTGAGCAATGTAAAATTGAATAAACAATATCGAGACAAAACAAAAAAGATTCGCTTCAACCTAAATTGGTCATTTATGCTTGGAAACACGACCGGAGCATTGGGTGGTGGTGGTATGCAAACACCTCACAATATGCCTCATAAGAAAGGCAAAGGTGTTTGTGTGAGTAAAGTTGAAGATAGAAAACTTCCTAAATGGAAGCAAGCATTATGGGCGGTTTCGAAGGAATTGATAAGTATTATTGATAAAGATTTTTCGGAAGGCGAGTACGTTGTCAATTATGCAAAAATGGAACCTGGCACGTATGTGAAAAAACACGTCGATGCCGAAGATATAAGTTTTCAATATGCAATGGCGCTTGGAGATTTTAAAGGCGCGCCATTAAGGTGTTACGACTCAAATGACCAAATCATCGGTGACTTTTACAATCGAAACAAAGTGTTAAAAGTAGACGGGAAATTACCTCACGAAGTGATTATGGACGATTTTGAAGGTACACGATATGTAGTCATATGGTTCAAGTTGTACGACCACCGAAAATTAGTGGAAGACCCAATATTGACAACTCCTTGCTATGTATAAATAATGTCATCATAATTCGACCGAAATAACTCGTCCGGCTGATACCATTAATTTAGAAGTGAACATACATATAATCATAGTTTCATTGGGTCCACCCGTAGCTTCTTTGCCCGTTTCGAATGCTACACCGGCAGCCGATGCATTGTCGCTAGCCGTACATTGTAAATAACAAGAACTATTGGTTCCTAAACTTGAGTATCCACTTAATCGGCGTGGCTCATTATCCAAACACAAATTTAAAGGCAATATAAAAGAATTGTTGAAATAATCAGTTCTCGATTGCATATGATTTGAACCCATCATTGAATATTGGTCACCTTGTGAATGAGTGATATTCATATAGGCTTGTGAAGGCGAAATGCAGGGGTCAACACGTTGTTTACGCTCCAAGAGTAACGAAAGACTCTATTACCGCCATACATTTTAGATGGCAATTGATAAAGACGTCCGAGACGATTAGTATATTGTGCAATCCCGGTTTCGTTTACGGTTCGATAATTTAAAGGACGGGTTATGGCATAAGCTTTATTCCAACAATTGACCGATAGTGCAAATCGTACATTTTTATTATTGGTCGAATCGCTTTGGAAAAATGTCGCATAATTTTCAAAGATGATTGTTAACGCTCCTTTTGAAATTAATTCCTCTATATTTTGTTCGACGACTCCGCTTGAGAATGATAACGTGGTAATTGATGCAGACACTTGAGATAACGTAAAGCTTGCATTTTTAGCAAATTCTTGAGCAGCGGCGGCTTTAGTAGTAAATGTGCCGGGCGCTTGACCTTGTTCCGCGTATAACAAACACGTTACTGCATTGTCGGTAAAAAGCCTAATTCGTATTGCGCCGAGAGTGCTGGAATCAATTATGGACGGCTCACAAGTGCCGAGAAATCCTAATAGATTGTTCAAAATAAATTCTCGCCCTTCGAAGTCACCGGCTTGATTATCTTCGTCAAGTGAACCCGTTATCAATCCATTAGTCAATTGTATACCTTCCGAGCCACAATTCGATAACACGCTTCTATATGTTATTTCATTTTCTAAATGGTCACTTACTAAATGTTTTACCTCTTGAATAAGGATTATCAAAGATTTTATCTTATTAAGGATGTATCAAAGATTGCATCCAAGTACTTCACAGCTTATAGGTGCAGGGAACTCACAGGCCTACAGGCATCCCCACATAGAGCACATAGGATGGGAATGGGTGAAAGCCCGACCTGCCGGACGTGTGGCACAACAGCACAATGCACCTACACACACATCCAACTGAACTGCCCGGGAGAAGGAAATGAACTACACCAGTTAAGGGAAAACCAGCAGGAGGAAATGAAAGAAACTATCAGAAAAGCCACAGCGGGAGACCCGAGACTGATAATAGAAGGCAGTAACACAAGGGGGGGCATCACCAGCCCCTCCGAAATCTTCCCCTTAGCAGAAATAGACAATGACTTAACAGCCTTTAGACCACTTGCTGCCCTACCGGAGGCTAGCATGTACAGGTTGTCAAATACTAGGAAAGGCACCGTAGCAGTAGCTGCTGCGCCCATGGACACAAACAGTGATGGTAGTCACAACTTCCAAGACCTACAGTACATCAAAAAGAAAGAATTCTGGAAGCTAGTTGAGTGGCATAGGCTGACAACTGATACACCTCAGACATCGATCAGCAATTACACACAACGGGCCAATGATATTCACTCGGCACTTATAGCATGTAATACTGAGTCGGGTGACCCGAAGAATTGTTATGCAATAAGAAGAGACCTATTAGATATCATCATAGATGAGAGAGGCCTAGGAAAGGACGGATGTGAGCTTTTCTGTAACCCTGTAAACTCCCACCCAGGAATCAAATCAAGGAGGTGCATTCCCACGGCGGCTATGAAGGAGGCGCTGAGACCCTTTTGCCACAAAGGGAAGATAGGGTGGGATGGACTTGCAAGAGATGCATATGTCAACAGTGTCACGGGAAAAGGGAAAAGGGTCTATGGGAACCCACCCTTTGATGGGGGGGTTCTCAGGGAAGCATCTGCTGTTATGCAAACGTTGTCCCGTGGCCTAGAGGCGGCCAGGACTTCGGAGGGATTTGAGGGAATTTGGATCCTACCATTGTCGCCAAAGAACCTCAAAAAGTGGACAGGAAAGGGTTTTAAGTTAATCTTCAAATACCCAAGGGGGACCATACCCTTCATTCCACATGATTATTGGTCGGGTAAAGGGCCCTACACAATGCCAGGGGAGGGATGTTACAAAGATAAGTACTCAGATGTAGTCATATTGTCCATTGACAGTGAGAGCATGGGGTGTCCTGTTAGTAAGAAACTTGATAATGAGAAAATGCAATACAAGTTGCTTCAATGGTTCATAAATGTAGTCCCGCATAAAAAGATCACCCCCAAATTGCTCAAAGAAACGGGCCTGCACCCGGATATGATTGAGCAAGCCCTTAGTGAGAAAGATTGTCTGTTGCCGCCCCGATTGTGTCCGTGGGTGGGGGGCAGGAATAATGTGGAACAACGAAACCAGTACCCTGGAGCACACTTGGATGGCGGGCACAGGAACGCAGGAGGAACCCCCTTCCTTAATGCGGTGGAGTGGCCGGAGGAACTTGCTCTCATGGGGTACTTACCAGAAGGCTTTGGCAAGGTGCTCAAAGGGATCGGGGTTCCACACCGTGGGGTGAAGACACTCTTGAAAAAACTGTCCAGAATGTGTAGGCGTCATGCAAGGGAAAGATGCATATTACATGAAACGGGAGCCCTACCTGAGAGTGGCATTGTAGAAGAGGCACCCAACATTCAGGAACTTTGCACGGAAAATAGGAAAGTAACCGATGTGGTAAAGGCAGCAGGGGAAATGCTAGGCAGCTATGTGAACCCCCACCCTCCCCCCAGCCCCCACGGGGTTGGGGCCCCTTAGGGCCCCGGCCCTAAGGGGGCACCACCGGCCCAGGGGCCGGAGCACCCCTGGGCTTTTCTCACTTCATCACCCCCACCGCCCACACCGCCTCCATCTCCATCGTGCATCAGCTCCACGACCTGCTGATGTTTTTTCCGACGCTGGTGGCAGACACGCTTTCATTAGTGCTTTGCCACCCTTGCTTCCACGCTTTGTGGAATGTTTCCTGTCTTAGCAGACTGTCATGTATGAGGGGAACAGACTCGAGTAGATCGTTCCGAAGGCGTTGCCTTACTCATCGACGTAAATGTTTTATTATTATTGAATATCGCTTGCCTGAGCCACAGATTGATTTACAATAACACCGTTTATACTCACCTCATATCTAGAGAATAGGTTAAATATCTCCGGCAAAAATGAATGACAAGTTTTTAATACATTTCCTCCACTATCGTACGTAAATGCACGATCGGTTTTGGCAAAGAATCTTATAGCAAATTTGCGCGTGTCGATAAAACTATTTATAGGTAAATTTATCTCCAAAGAACCTCCTCCACCATTCACAACGGTCGAGTTTGATGTCAATAATTCAAATTGATTCTGGCTAAAATCTGTCATTTGAGTCGTCGCATAACTTAAAGATTCGGGATAATAGCTGTCTAACATTTCTTTATAATAATATATAATACAGATAAATTTATTGCGAATCATTGCTTATAACTTCAACTTTTAATGAAAAACTGAAATATACATTTCCTGAGCGAGCTTGGCTAATAAGAGACGACGGTGTCCGACCATTGTCTTTTGAAATTTGAAACATTAGTCTTCCACGTGAGTCCGTTAATGCAAAGTTTATTTGTGACAATAGACTTGGACTTATGATAACGCTATAATTGTTGTTGGCATCTATATATGAAAATGATGGCTTAGATAAGTCGTCGATAGCAATTTTAAATAGTATATCACTAGATATCATCTCACCGACTTGGTCGTCACTAGCTTGACTTAGATTAACAACCTCCAAAGCCGAGCTAGATACTAATGATTGTGTGCGGAGATATAACTCTCGAATTGTGTTCGGTGTGAATGGAAAGTAGCTTTGCATAACTTTGATGATGTCTTTTGAAACATCGGTTCTAATTAGCTCAATTCAGATTTACCTACCAAATCTCGCTCCCGAACTGGATTCCCCCCTAAAAGTTCGCTCGAATCGTTGTTTAGTGCATCGTTTACCGTTGATGCAAATGGGCTTATTGCATTTAACAAAGTTCCGCTACACCTCGCTATGCTTTTGGTTGCGAAGGAGTAAAAATCAAAATTATCTTCCAAATCATTGTCGAATTCCAACACAATTAATTTGAGGTTTGCATCGGCTTGTGTTACTACACTAGCCGTCACCGTCACGGCGGAACCGGCGGGTCCTAGTTGCTTATTTATAGCATCACCTATAGCCGCCAAAATTTGTGCGTCGTCAAATGTTTTAGGAAAAGGAAAATTTTGGGGGTTGATTTCAATTTTAAACAACTTGTTGGCATTAGCTGTTTTGTCTCCCAAAAAAATGTATTGTTCGTTTGATTTATATCATAAAATGTCTTTTCAATGTAAAAATCATTAACGGTGAGTTGCAATTGGTCCGTCGTCTTATATGAAAGCAATTGACTCGGAATATTATATTGACCCAGTCGTGAATCGAGTAAACTATTTTGTTCGCTATTAAAATATAACATTTTTGAGAATTTCGAGACATTCATCGTTACTATATGGTTACATTATTTTTAACATAATCGCTTAACTCTTGTTCACTCATTTTGGCATACTTGTAACAATCTTCTTGAGTTTCACGTGGTTTCGGTTTTACCAAGGATTTATTATCGTACCAATTTTGGAATTTGTCGGGATTTACCATATATGCTTTAATTGTGTATACTAGAATCGAATCGGGAAGATGTGGATGTAGTTCCTTATAATGTTTAAAATAGTCGCACATAAGTTCCTTTTGACGGTAGGTGAAGCACTTTTCGGAAATGTCGGCGATACAATTCATTTTTCTAATAGTATTATATTAATGAAAACAATTAAATTGAATGATACAAAACTTAAAATTCAACCACCGAAAGCTAGTGCATTTCAATACGAAACGGGCGAAAACCTATTGAAACAACCATTCAACATTTTATTGGTAGGTCGTCGTGGTTCAGCCAAATCGACCTCGGCGTGTAACTATTTACGAATGCTTAAACAAGATGACAATTGCGACCGTATATTGTGCATAAGCTCAACATTCTCATCCAATAAATCACTAATGGAAGACCTAGATATAGAGGACGAAGATGTGTTCGACCCGGACGACCCAAAAACCATTGATAATGTATTAGAAATTATGGACAATGAAGCGGAAGGTTATGAAAACTATTTAAAAGAATTGGAAATTTACAAGCAAGTTATGAAAATGATACATAGCGATCGGTAAGTATACTCGATACCCCACCAGAATACTTGTTAAAATTTGCTTCAAACAATTATCAACCACCGACATATAAGTATCATCATCAACCGAGAATCATAGCATTCGTTGATGATGCGCAAAGCACTCGGTTGTTTGGTAACCGAAAATTTATAAATATGTGTGCACGGCATAGACATTGCGGAATGTTCTCAAAAAATATGGGAGGCGCTCTAGGATTGAGTTTGTTGATTTGCGTCCAAAACTTTTCAAGCGCCCAATTTGGTTTACCTCGTGCCGTAAGAAACAATGCAACGGCATTATGTTTGTTCAAAATATATGATGAGAAAGAGATGGAAAACGTTTTCAAATCGGTCTCGGGAGAGATACCTCTTGAAGAATTTATGGAAGTATATGATTATGCTACAAAAGAAAAATATTGTTTTTTGCTTATAGACTTGAACCCCAAAGATTCAAATAAGAAGTATCGGAAATGCTTTAATGAGCTAATAGTACCGAATGCCAATTTAAAAATGGAAAGTTAATAGTAAATATATATGAAAACTCCTTGTGAAAGATGTACGGCTATGACCAAATCCGGGCATCGATGTAAGAATATGACTTGCAAATGGAGTCCATTATGTTATGTACACATGCAAGTTGTAGTCGGCGATAGCCAAATACCTAACTCGGGTCAAGGTGTATATGCTAAAGACAATTTGAAGAAGAACACCGTGGTTGGAAAATATACCATTGGAACCGACAAAATGACGTTACAACAAATGAACGCCAAATTTCCGAGTGTGAAGGATAGGACTCATATTTGGAGCAACAATCCAAATGCATATTTTGATGCCGCAAAAACCAATTCGGTCGCGGGCAAATACAATAGTTGTACGCCTCTAGATGCTAGAAAAATGGGATGTAAGAATAATGCAAGAATCAACAATGTAGGGAACATAGTATTAAATCGAAATGTAAAACAAGACCGCGAGATATATGTTTCTTATGGAAGGGAATATCGGAGAAATAGAAAATAAATTTTCAAGAGAGGAAATTTAAGTCTCGAGGTAATTCCATTTTATAACAAAACCACGCCGTTTCAAAGTTACATTTTCCCGGGAAAGTTCTTTCTTTATTTACAATTTTGTAAAATTGAATTCGTTTCCTAGGTATTATTAATTGGATGTCATTTGCAAATAATTCGCGCAAATAGTTTGTGTTGAGCATTGATATCGGACACAACAACATAAACGGTTTACCAATTTTCTTTAAATGCGTCAATACTTCTTTTTTTTGGGAATATGGAATGTTTGACAATATGAAATCATAATCTAATGTTTCACTATCTATGAAAAAATCTAGAGTTGGTTTGTGTATAACCTTTTGGCAACCAATCTCTTGTAGGTATTCGCCCGCAATTCCATCACAATAAAACGGTTCATATAAGATTTTTTCTTTCGGAATAAATTGTTTGATATTTTCAAAAGCGGACTTAGGAGTAGCATAGTCGTCATATTTTGTAAAAGTCTTGGTGTGAAATGACGCCATATTTATCGAATTATTATATTAACAATTATTATATAAAAGAAATGTCTTTACGCATAAAAGGATTCCAAAACCAAATGAAAATTCGCTCCGGTCTCCAAGCTCCACAATATGTCACCAATGAACCGATTGTAGGTGGTAATAAGTTAAATGAATTTTCAAAATTCCGAGGTAACAACGAACCTATGAATCCTATGTTAATGAACACTCACCGCCCCGCATCCTCGATGATAGAACCGTGCCGCTCCGTAAGTCGATATTTTGAAAGAAGTTCGCGAGGTTCATATCCGGACGGAGTAGGTTATAAGAGTTATCTTGTGACAAATAAAACGCCAATTAACGCGGAAACGGTTGTGTTCTATAGACCTCGTTATCATCCACAAATTAAACATTTAAAGTATCCCAATCAATCTAGTATAGGTGGTATATATATGCCACAAAACAAAAGTGAAAGCAAGTAAATTTATTTTGGCTTATTTTCTTTTTGTTTATATTAAATGCCAAAGAAAGGTGAACCGTTGTCCGATGAACACAAACAAATTCTTGCCAAGGCTCGAGAGAAGGCGTTAGCGATTCGACGTGAAAAATCTAAACAAAAAGCCGACATTAAATTAGCAAATGAAATAGAAAAGAGGGAAATGCACGAAAAAGCTCGAAAAGTGATATCAAAGGCGGTGACCAAGGAGATTCCGAACCCGAATGTGATACTAACGATTCAATAGATGAGAAACAATTACAAGACCATCAAACGGACGAGGTGACAATTCTTAAAAAATCTATCAAAAAAATTAAGCCCAAGAAAAAAAGTTGTTTATGTACAAGAGTCAAGTGGCGAATCGAGTGAGGAGGAAGAAATTGTTGTAAAGAACAAAAAAAAGAGTAAAAAAGTATCTAAAAGCGAAATCAACGAATCGCCATCCGTGGAGTTAAGTGAACGTGACAAATTATATATGTTAACAAAGAAGTCTTTGCTAGGTTTTAATTATCAATAATGTTATATATATAAATATAATGTAAAAAGGTACGGGGTAGACGGTAATGGGTTGTTTAGAAAAGTATATCAAAGGAAGAAAAGTATTTTTGTAAAAAAACTTATAGCATTTTGATTTTTTTTTTAGAAATGCCCATTACCCGCAACCCGATACCTTTTATGGCATTAAATCGAGTATAAGATTATAGGGAATGCGATACGCACTTTCTACACATTTAACGCCGTAACCAATATTTGCATTTGAGCTACGCGTCCGTTGAGCCGTTTCAATGTGCTTGCCATAATTCATTTTAGTATCACAATAAGATGTTTTTTTGGAACACATTTTCAACTCAAGGTTTTGTTTATTTGTCCAAATATTTGTGGTTTTACGATAACCAAACCCGTATTTGCAATATGAACACGTATGCTTGTATTGTGTTAATGATTGCATAAAATCTCTATGTTGCAACAAGCCACCGTCCGATGGGTTTTCAATATACCAATAGTTGGGTTGGAGATATTCTATAATTGTCAATGTTCGTTTTACCATCGCATCAGCCAAATTTAGATTTCGAACACCTTTTCTATGTGCTTTTGAATAACTTGTGCACGGTGGGCTTGCCCATATTATATCAAAATGTTTTGGTTTGTAGATTGTGTAATCCCAATCTAGGATGTTAGTTGTAATCGTGGCGTTAAACTTTTTAAGAATGTCAAGAGACACAACTTCACAATCGGAATACTTTGTACATAACGCATTTGATACCGAGCACGTGCCACAAAATAACTCTAAAAGTCTCATACATTATAAGAAAACACATTTTCTTACGTTTTTTTAACTTAAAGAAAATAGTCGTAGATAGTATTAGATAAGCGAAGATGAGCACACAAATGTCGGAAAAAGAATACCGTTTGAAAAACGACTACCCGGAACCATATTTAACAAGAAAAATCCGAGAAAAATTATATGCAATTGACGAAAAAAAACGAGCTCAAATGCGACAATATTATAATAAAACCAAGACTCAACAAAATATGGAAAAAATCATATTAAGAGCTAAAAATAATCCTAACTATTGCCCTCAAGAAGATACTCTAGAAAAGTATGATTGGTCACGAGAACAAAAAGCCTTTTTATCGAGATGTGCGGAGGAACGAAAACTGAAATTTGCCGTACCAAGACCACGACCATTACGAGCTCAAACGACAACTCAAACATCTAATACGACAACTACACAAACCGCCTCCACTACTACACCTTCCAATACACTACCACCGTCGGGTCAAAAATATCTACTATCAAGAGATGAAATTTTCGAAATTTTAGATTCGGATGAGGGCATTGCCGAAGCTACCAAAAAGCAATGGAAAAATGTTGTCAACAATTTTGTCAAGGTGTTTAGTTTACAAGCAACCAAATGGACGGAGTTGTATACAAAGTATACTAATGAAGAAATACTTGAAATGTTAAATACGGCATATGAAAATGAAACGACAAGAATTAAACAAGTTCAATTAACTCCCAAGTTGTATAATACCAAGAACGAGGATTTAATGAAAATTATTGGAATCGAACGTTACAAATTTTTTGATTTACAAGCTAAAATATTACAACGAAGCATACAAGCAAGCAAGATTAGTAAAAAAATAAGTGATACCACCGATTATGTCGACGACTTTATTAATGTTTTCAAAAAAGAATTAGAATTAAGAAAGTCAAAACCGAGTTCAATGGACCATTTAATAGCTATGCTTTATAGCATCGGGATGTATTCAAAACAAGATTTGAGTAAAGAGTCCTTAAGCTTTACTCCACGAATAGATTATGACAATGTAAAACTGGTCAAAAGTGATAATCAAATGACCGATGAAAATGCAAACTACTACAATTTTAACAATGGACATATGCGAATTCACGATTTAAAAACGGGTAATAGTTTCAAAATTGATTACACTATAAATCCATTAGTGCAAAAGTATATCGATGATTCGATAAAGGATAAAAACAATCCACGAGAACATCTTCTAGAGACAAACGCAAAACCACCAAGACCATTTACATCATCGGCTTTGGGCAAAAAAAATGACCTCAATTCTTGGAATCGGAAATCAAATCTTCCGAAAAATGACCGAAAACATTTATTCAAAAATATTCAAGGTAGATATCGTAAAATTATCGGAAGTCGCAGCCCACGAACCAAACACGGCTTATACTCAATATTTGAATAGTTTAGAATATACCGAAGATGAAAGAGAGGCGGCGCTCAAAAAAATTCAAGCTCAATTAGACAAAAATGCGGCTTAGACACTTTTTTTTGTAAAAAATCGCTACCTTTTTTTTCAGAGGGCACTATAAAAATTTTATACTGTGCTATGCGCCCGCGGGATTCGACCCCACTACCTCCACGGCCGAAGACTAACGCTGAACCAACTCGACCACAGTCTGATATATGTAGACGATGTTAACAGCAATAAATTTAATCTGTCACACGGACAAGTTTGACGGCGCGGGCATCTTGCTGATTAGGCAAAAATGAAAAAGCGCCTAATCATCATCGTGCTGATTAGGCAAAAATGAAAAAACGCCTAATCATCATCGTGCTGATTAGGCAAAAATGAAAAATGGTAAAGGTGATTAGGCATAAATTGAACGTTTATACCATGATTAGGCATAAATAACGGATGCTCATTGGATATGTTCATCTAAAATTTGTCAATTGCTATGATTAGGCAGTATTTCGTGCTATTGGCTGGTTTCAGAAATGTTGTCCAATAATCGTAAATGATTTCAATCGCGCTGTCGATAATTCTGCCACATCCGCGATGTATCGACTGACGTCGACGAATATCGATGCGCAACAAACATATTTATTTTAAGGCTTAAAAACAAATTTTACAGTGCTGAAGACAAATTCTGTTTACAGTAAGCAACTGACCGTTATACCCTCTGCTGTATATTGTAAAAAATGACCGATTTAAAACGTAAAGAGTCTCGTTGCACCCCTCAAGAGTACAAGGAAAGACGTGTTGCGGCACAAAAAAACATGCTGGATGTGACACCCCGTGTGTGTCACAGTCCTCTGTCTGTACTAGTACTCCGTACAGTACGGCTGTCACAGGTTCAGGGTTTCGGGCTATAGCCGAGCGACACTCAATCTAACTTCACTTCTTATGTTATCTTAAGTGTAAGCATTCTGAGTATCCGCACCTCAATATATAGTCGGCACTATATATCCCACAGGTTATGGTGCGCCAGGCACCTTCCACTACTTTTGATTGCATGAGTGGCTAAGCCACTCCGCTTGGTGGGGCGTTGGGGGCCCAATTTGATGTCGTGATTTTCGCAGTTGCGGTCGAGAGCTAGTTTACGGGCGGATTAAATTTGGTATCGCTGCAGCGTTCGCCTACCTGGGATTAATTTGTATTGTCCGCGTTGGATTTTACTCGACTGAAACTTGATCAATTTTTGTCGTGGGATTCCTTGGCCGCCGCGTTCCGATCTTGCAATTTCACAGTTACGGCTTCCTTAGTTATCCGTTCCGACACTGCATCTTACGGCTCTCGACCATCGCTTTTCTGTGTTCTTCGACATCGGCCCTCTACCCCAACGCTCCCGCCTACTGGATCTTCATCATGAGCGTAAATTCTCACGTCACGCCTCCCTTGGGGGCCAACAATCGCATTAGGCTAGACACGATTTTTTCACGCGACGTCGGGTCTCGCTATAGACCGACGCCGAATTCTCCGGCTGTCAATCTCACGGCTCCGGACCGGACACGAGCTGCAGCTGTCCAGAATTCCACTTGGGACGTCGACATCATCAAGAGGATTTCTCGCGACGCCTTGGGCTCCAAGGAGGACACCTTTCATGGAGATGAAGTACGCCGTAACACGCTCTGGACGTCTATTGTGAAGTCCTTGCAGCGCGCGTTCGAGCAGAGGGACCCCAACAACGCCAACCTTTTTGATTTGGCGGACACGCAAAAGGAGGTCAACGCCATCTTCAATGCCATCCTCTTCTCGACTTTGACATCGTTGACTTCTCCAAATTCACCCGCGCGACGTTGGGTTGAGGCCTCGGGACGGGCTTCGCCTCAGGATGGCAAGCGTGCCCTTCTGGAGGTGACTAAGAGGTTGATCCCTCGCGTGGTTCGGCCTCTTGGACATTACGAGGAGCTTTGCTCCATTTATTTCGACGACAAGAAGGACCCCGACCCTCTTATTCAAGATTTCGACGCGTGCCTGACTGCTATTGGCAACGGCGCCTTGGGCCTCTCGACGACATGATGGCCAAGAAGCAGCTTTTGGCTTCTCTCGACCCCGAGTTCTACGACAAAGTAATTACCCCACTTCGTCTCGACGTTGAGTTGGCCAAGGTCGAGCTTGAGGACATCTACACCCACGTCCTCGAGATTTGGGACGCCAACGCCGGCAGGCGGAAGCACGTGCCCCTCACGGACAAGAACATCCTGTATTCTGGCCAACCGTCCGACGTTGACGTGAAGGCCCTGATCAAGGAGTTTCAATTCCACATCGACGCCGCCAACAAGGTCCTCGCAACGCTCTCCGACGAGGATGCGCACGACGAGCCGACGACTAGATGGCCGGCTCCAGCTACGGGCAAGCCTACGGGCAAGCCGGGTGTGCACTTTCCACCCTCCTCCTGGCGTGACCGCCAGAACCGTCGGGAAGATGGGAAATTTCACGGCCGAAAGCGTGAATGGCAGCACCGCTTTGCCGCTTCTCCCCTTCCCAAGGGCGGGAATTGGCAACAAGGCGACCGACGCCGCAACAACGACAAGAAGACTTACGGCGTGCACTCCGTCTCCTTCCACGTCCTCTCCAAAGCCTTCGTTCCGGAGTGTGTCCGATGCCCTCCGGGGTTTTGGCATGACTCCGCGAATTGCCCCACCGCCGACATCAAGTGCGACGAGTGCGTGATTGAGCAAGCCGACGACGCCGACGGCCTCGTGTCCGCCTTCCAGACCGCGTTCGACACTGAGGACGACACCGCCTTTGCTCGACTCTGTGCACAACATGATCATCCCTTGGTTCGGCAGGACGAGGAGCCCTTCACGTTCTCCGAGGACATTGACGTGGGGCTCCGAGCACAGTACGCGGGATTAACGCCCACCCAACCCTCACTCCTTGCTACCCGCGTGCACGAAGCACGCACCGCTCTCCGCGAGCTCAAGCAGGTGGCTGGTGGTGCTGAGTCCGACACTCAGCACTTCCCGATGGTCCACTTCGGCTCGGCCATGCCCTCCGTGATCGACGATGCCGTCGTGGAGCATGAGCCGAAAGCGGCAATCGAGACCGAAGGGGACGCGTTGATTTACCCGAAGCAGTTCGTTGACGGTGAGCCGCCCTTCGAGCAGTCCTTTATGGACAACATGTCTGTACAGTTGGGCTTCTTCGAGCCTGAGCCGCAGGTCTCACTTCAATCCTTCAACCCCCTGCCTCCGTACATTTCTTCCACGCATGATTCGGCCAGCGTGGTTGACGCGGAGTCTGACGACGGCGACTTGCATGATGCCGTCCCACCACCCGCTCCACGGGTTGGTGGTGTACGGACACCTTCAATCGGCGCATTCCTCACGGCAGCAGCACTCCCTGCTCTGTTTCTGTGCATGAGCATCGCCTTGATCGACACCGTCACCGCCACGACACTTTGTGATGTGGAGATTGCTCCACGGTCGGTGGTGTACGGTGCCTGCTCTGATTATCAGAATGGCACAGTGGACTACTTCACTGACCCCGACCTTCTGGACACTGGACCGACTGACTTCTACAACATCTTCAATCTGGACTTTGACAGCTTCAGCAGCTACAATCTGGAATTCCAATTTGAGAACTACAACAACTACAATCTTTGTGAACTCTGCTCTGTGGACCACTTTAAAAGTGGCTAGAGTTACTGTCAGACACCTAGTAGCACAACTAGATCTGTATCACGGGCACAGTAGCCTTCAATGTGTAGTGCTAGCTAGAGATTTGGGACCGTCCCGGCCAAGAGCACAGGCCCCCACTAGCAATCTGTTTCCACCGCTTGAGATGGTGTGTTTTGTTTCACCAAACACTGCCTGTTCCACCCTAACTCTTCCTCCGTAATAGTACAGGGTGGTGTGCTGGATGTGACACCCCGTGTGTGTCACAGTCCTCTGTCTGTACTAGTACTCCGTACAGTACGGCTGTCACAGGTTCAGGGTTTCGGGCTATAGCCGAGCGACACTCAATCTAACTTCACTTCTTATGTTATCTTAAGTGTAAGCATTCTGAGTATCCGCACCTCAATATATAGTCGGCACTATATATCCCACAAAACATCCACCAACTGCAAGCTTACGAGGAGATAGTGCAAAGCGCTCACCCCTTGCCGAAAGATGAGGGAAAGGGTGTGGTAGGAGTCACTGAGACTTATGTCAAAGGTTTTTCCGAGATTAAGTGGAGAATTCTACTTGAAGCCGAGTATCAAGGCGATCGTGCTTTGTTTGAGCACAAAGAGCCAAGTGCTCACGAGATCGCGTGTTTCATGGCGAGCGCGAAACTTTCGAACGAAGTGAACTCGTTTCTTGTTAGATCGCGCGCTATGTCTTTAGCGGGGAATGTAGCAATTCTTGCTGAAAAACAAGCGGAGATCGATAGGATCGAGGCTGAGAGGAGAAAAACCGAAGATCTCACCTCAACTTGCAGTGAAGCACAGTTGCTCGCTGCACTCGCTGCACTCCGTAGTGCACGAATTTCGGTCGATCCCCCAGTAACCGGAGTGCCTCTTGCAACTCCAAGTGCTCCTTTGGTTGATCTTCTCGGTGCAGAAGATCCGAAGCGTCTTACGCCCACTTCGAATAGTGAGACTCAAGGTGGTTTGCTCGCGGGTTTTGCAGGTGTTTTTGGATCAAAGAACTAAGGTGCGAATACATTCCTTGTATTTCTTTACTTTCATATCGCGCAAACGTTTGTTTATTATGTTGATATTGTATGGTCACATGTAGGGTATTGTATGGTCACATGTAGGGTAACATGCGAGTGTCTGTGCTTTGGGTTTTGGGGTTTCAGGTATCATGGCAAAGCGCAAACGTTCTGGGAGTTCTCTGAAGTGGCTCGAGTGGGTCGCGGATCCCCTTGGCAAGCAAGAGAAGGGCGAGAACTATTGCGACGACGAGCATGGGGAGGTGAAACAAACCACGATCGCGACGTTTCGGGACGAAGCCCCATCGTGCACAGAGTGGTGGCTCTGGAAACGGTTCGTTGAGCAACATGATTTTCTTTTAAGTCACGTGGCTCGTCTAGAGTCTTTGATTAAAGAGACTAAGAGTGCTTCGTCCGATTTGCGCGGTCCAAACGCTGCTTGCGCGATCTCCGCTCCTGACGTGAACAAGCTTGCTTCCATGGCAAAACATGAGTATGACTCTCTGCTCATGAGGGAGCATGAGGTTTCCCTGCAACAGTGTGAAAAGATTGCAATGTTTGACAAGCGGGTAGGAAAAGGATTCGTTCAGCTTGTGGGTGGTGCTGTGCTCGTGTGCGTCGATCCCTCGAGCTCTGGACTTCAGTCTGGATCCGGTTGTTCGTTCCATGTGCCTAGCCCAGACACTAAGGGCAAGCAAATTGTCTGAAGTTTTGTGAAGTAAACATTTGAAATGTATAAGATGAATATTGTGTGGTATATTCTCTGTGCTTAACTTGCTTGCCTTGCCTTGCTTGCCATGCATGCATACCCCCTAGTTGCTTGCCATGCATGCGTACCCCCTAGTTGCTTGCCATGCTAGGTTGTTTTTACTTGCGTATATGTTCATAAACTTATTTAAACTTTACACGCAAACGTTTGATAACTTATGCACTCATATGATAACTATTTGTTATAACTTATTTGTCTCTCAAATAACCGAAAATGATAGGGTTTATTGATATGTGAATAACTATTGAGTCACTAGGTCTTTCAGGCTCAAACTTTGCATACATATAGGTATTTTATAGACGAAAACAATGATATATTGTTTTTTGTGATAGGATAAGTAAAACCCCAAAAACTGACATCATTTTCTATTGCGTATTGAAATAACCGAATATGATAAGGTATATTCATCGGTTCATAACTTTTGAAATATTTGACCGTTTTCGCTGAAAAGAAAAGGGGTAAGAGATTTTAAATAGACGAACATTTTGACATATCGCATGCAATATTTGGAGCAATATAACTTCCAAACTGAATATCATTTCTTTTGTCTTTAAAATATTCGAAAATAATAGGGTATATTCATCGGTTCATAACTTTTGAAACACTTAGCCTTTCCGGATGAAACTTCGGGTACATATTGTCCTTTGATAGACGAACATTTTGACATATCATATGCAATATTTGGAGCATTATAACTTTCAAACTGAATATCATTTCTTTTGTCTTTAAAATAACCGAAAATAATAGGGTATATTCATCGGTTCATAACTTTTGAAACACTTAGCCTTTCCGGATGAAACTTCGGGTACATATTGTCCTTTGATAGACGAACATTTTGACATATCATATGCAATATTTGGAGCATTATAACTTCCAAACTGAATATCATTTCTTTTGTCTTTAAAATAACCGAAAATAATAGGGTATATTCATCGGTTCATAACTTTTGAAACACTTAGCCTTTCCGGATGAAACTTCGGGTACATATTGTCCTTTGATAGACGAACATTTTGACATATCATATGCAATATTTGGAGCATTATAACTTCCAAACTGAATATAATTTCTTTTGTCTTTAAAATAACCGAAAATAATAGGGTATATTCATCGGTTCATAACTTTTGAAACACGCTTAGCCTTTCCGGATGAAACTTCGGGTACAAATTGTCCTTTGATAGACGAACATTTTGACATATCATATGCAATATTTGGAGCATTATAACTTCCAAACTGAATATCATTTCTTTTGTCTTTAAAATAACCGAAAATAATAGGGTATATTCATCGGTTCATAACTTTTGAAACACTTAGCCTTTCCGAATGAAACTTCGGGTACATATAAGTCGTTGTCTTAAAGTTAAAAAAAGGATATGAGAGAATGTGAGAGAATGTGAGAGAATAACATAAATTAACATTTATTTATTTAAATAAAAGGTAATGAGTACGTGGTAATGGGTTATTTATAAAAGTATTTCAAAGGAAGAAAAGTATTTTTGTAGAATAAATTTTATGATTTAGAAAATGTTTTTAAAAATGCCCATTACTAGCTACCCGGTACCCTATTCGTTTATTAAATACGCATTTTTACCGAGATGACCGAGACGATGCTATTTCCGCGATTTAACCTGCTGAAATTTTGGGGGGTCAACGTAGGGGACCCCCCGCATCGTCGATTAAATCGGCAAATTTTGATATGAGGGAATATGAGGGAATATGAGGGAATATGAGAGATTAACATAAAATTACTTATCTTTATATATATATTTATTTATATAAAAAGTAAGGGGTAGTAGGGTAATGGGTTGTTTAGAAAAGTATTTCAAAGGAAGAAAAGTATTTTTGTAGAATAAATTTTATGATTTAGAAAATGTTTTTTCAAATGCCCATTACCCTACTACCCGGTACCCTATTTTATTAAATACGCATTTGAACTAAATTACGATTTCTGACGTAATTCTCACGTAATTTCTCGAACAACCCTAAACCCAGAACCTAAACCCTAAACCTACTGAAATTTGGGGGGGTCGACGAAGGGGACCCCCACCGGCGATGAAATCGGTAAAATTTAATTTTTGTGACCCCTAGACACCCCCCTCAGACCCCAGCAGACCCCCGATGACAGGGCTGTCATAATTTCAAATCGGATAGCCAAAGTTAGTCAATGATAGCCAATGATAGCCAAACTATAGAGTACTGTCTGTCGCGCGACTGCCACGTCGCGCGTCGGCGTAAATTCCCCCAAAAACGACAGTACAGTGACACAGACAGGACAGTACAGCGGAGGTTTCCTCGGTGCAACCCGGGGTTAGGACGGGGGCACGGGTGCGTTATGCTCTACCAGTACTGTAGTGTCTTATCATAACGCCTGCGCTCGGGTGAGCACTTTGGACGAAACACCCATACGATATAGCGATAAGCCCAACAAACATACAAACATTGAGTGGTGGCGCAGCGGTGCGGTGTGCCGCATCGAGATGATCACTCACACTGGGCAGTAAGCATCTCTACTATAGCGCACTCCCCAACCCCACCCCTCTCCCCTTCTCCTCCTCTCTCGTGTGTTAATTAGCATCCACAACGAGCAGTGCAAGTGCTAGTGGCGCTAAAGCTTGAGGTGATGCATTGATGGCAGTGGTTGAAATCATGGATTGATGGGACCATTATCAGGATATCGCCCCTTGCAGCGGTGAGCGCAAAGCGATAGGCTTGCGTGTGTATTTGTTAGTAGCTAGTATCTCCTCGCATTCCCTCCACCTCGTGATTCGAGTAGCGTTCACAACTAGCGGTGTAAGTTGTGCGAAAGCCTGCAAGACATGTGTGACAAACAGAAGATGCTGGCACATCGGCCTTCAACGGTCCTGGTGGTGCCCGTTACCTTTGCAATCGTCACCTTGTTTTCGGCGTGTTGATAAATTGACTGATGATACTTGAGCGAGTGGTAGGAGTTTGGTGATTTCTGACACGTTCCATACAAGAGAAGCGGGAAGCCCATGTGGCAACCCAAAAACAAAACTGAAGTCTTTGAGTTTGCTCGTATGTAAGGACGCGCACCCGCACTGGAAGTCAAATCTTATTTGTATCAGGTAGGTGTTACGATTCCAGCTAACTGCACTCTGAGTGGCTGTTTCCCTTTCGTATGGCTCTTCACTTCGTACTTCGCAGGCTGAGCAGAACGCCTCCTTATCGAAACCGCCTGAAGAAGACGGCTGCCGGCAAAGCACTTCTCGCGTGCGCACTTGCATTTCTAGTTGTCCGAGAAGGAAGTGCCCTCGACAACGGTCTTGGCAGAACCCCTCAAATGGGATTCAATACATGGAACCACTTCGGTTGCAATATCAATGAAAACTTGATCAGAGCCACTGCGGATCGGCTGGTTGCCCTGGGACTCCGAGACGCCGGCTACAAGTATGTAAATCTGGACGATTGCTGGCAAGTATCGCGGGATGCCGAGGGACGCATCGTTGAGGATCCCACCGCATTCCCCAGCGGGCTCAAAAGCTTGTCGGACTATGTGCACAGCAAAGGCCTGCTTTTCGGGTTGTACTCAGACGCCGGTCTGAAGACCTGCGGCGGACGCCCCGGGAGCTTGGGATACGAGCTGCTAGACGCGCAGCAATACGCCAAATGGGGCGTCGATTATCTCAAGTGCGTTCTGCCACGTCCACTTGCTCGGCCTGCTGAAAAACGCCTCGAACTCTTAGGAAACTGTATCAAGCTGAAGACAGACGGCAAGCTGTAATATCAACGTGGGCGTGAGGGGAAATGTAATCGAGAAGAGCGGACAACCCTGTAGCTGCAGCGCAGTTCGTTTTGCTCTCACCTTGACGGGCCGCGGGGACGTGGCAGGTATGACAACTGCAACACTGACGGCACGCCACCAGAGAAACGTTATCCAGTCATGCGGGACGCGCTGAACGCCACCGGGCGGCCAATATTCTTCTCAATGTGCGAGTGGGGTGTAGACGATCCAGCGAAGTGGGCCCAAGAGGTCGGCAACTCCTGGCGCACTACTGGTGACATCACCGATACGTTTGCGAGCATGGTGTCACGAGCCGATCTGACAGAACGTCTATGGCGCGCTGCCGGGCCAGGGGGATGGTGGGTTCCAGCCTCGCACGTTCTCACGTTCTTCCATATGCCCCAGACCGGGCTTCTCATTTGCCACCGTCCACTCAGTGTGTGCCAGCTGGCGTGTGCAGAGGAGTTGATGGCGCACTCAGATAATACATCTGATCCTCAGTTCACGTCGGGTGTGTCGAACCGTTCAGTAAGCTTTGCCGGCTACTATGCAACAAGGAGGTTCATATCGGGTTTTCATCCGGAGGACTCCCTGTAATGACCCTGTAACTCTCAGATATGCCCCGCTAATCTGTAATCTCACCCAAAGACAAAACACCGAGGCATCCATGCAGGATAGCAACTGAGCCGTCTCCCATTTCAGTTGACTTGTTCTATAATCTGTTATCTTGTTGCAGGAACGATCCAGATATGCTTGAAGTTGGCAACGGGCTCATGTCCCACGAGGAGTACAAAACCCACTTCTCCTTGTGGGCTCTCATGAAGGCGCGTCATCGCATCCTTTGTAGCGCGCCCTAGAATCAGGGTTACCTGGGCTTGTGGCATTGTTCAGTGCAGAACAGATCAACCGAGACAGAAGGACTTCCACTTTGCAGCCTCGGGCATCTGTCATTTCTGCAATTTTTGTGCTGGTATACCTATTTACACTTAAGAACGTTGGCCATCTGAGCTGCAATAGTGAGCAGCTAGAAACTGACCGACCTTTGTGGCCCGTTTCTTACTCCAGTCATATCTAGTGCCGGATTACCTTGTGTTCTAGCTACTGTGCCTTCATGGGTAGACAGCCTGACTCGAGAGAGCCAAACCCTAACTACTCCTCACTTCACAGTGGTCTCAGGGTGCAATGCCCTCATAGAGTGTTCCCAAAGTACAGTACCCCAGCTGACATACAGTTGTGGGTTGACGTGCTTCCCTGGTATCCCTGATGTGGCTGTCACTTGCTCTTCGACGCACCGTTACTGAGTCTTAACGCAATCACCTAACAGCCTTGCCGAATTGATCTCCTCCACCTTAGCGTGCCAAGAATGTATTTCGCCCTTGAGCACTTTTGCGCAATCGTTTGAGGCACTGGTACAAAGCGGCTCATGTTCCACAGGCTCCTCTGCTCATCGGCTGCGATCTGCTGAGCATCACGAATGAGACCCTGGAAATCTTATCCAACAAGGAGGTCATCGCCGTCAATCAAGACGCCCTCGGAGTGCAGGTGCTCTGCGCACTGACCGCTTCTCCATCTGTGGCGTGCTTTGCACAACTGTTGACCAGCCACACCCCAAATCTGCACCTAAGCCCTGCCTGCAAACAGTCGTCGCCCCCAATCGTCGCCTCCTGACCGAGTCAACCACTCTGAGGCCATCTCAGGCAGTACGCGGCAAGGCCTTGCTGTCTAAATGTGCTGGCCGTTCTTGTGAAGACTCCTCGAAGGTGCTCTGCAGGGTCGCAAGGTGGCGAAGGCGCGGTTGCAGCAGCCTGAAGAATACCGTTTCTACCAAGGTATAGTCTCAGGCCTTTTAGGTATCTGGCGCTCCGCTCAGCGAATGGCCGGCAACACGGAGGTGCACGGCACTGCCACTTCTCACATCAGGCTGCGAATTTGAGTTTTTCAATATGAGATTTTCTCAGGCTTAGAGATGAGGATAAGACTAGAGGAAAACGATGTCTAGATGCATCTACCTCACAGTGGCAGTGGGAGGGAGATGGAATAATGGAATGTATGTTAGACAATGGAACTAAGGTTGCCTTCCTGGGCTATAGACAGGCGTGTTCACTTGAGAAGCATACGTATGCCATTGCAGGGTACCTTGGTGCCGGTGGGGACCTCCATGTTGGAAACTACACGTTGGCAGAAGCAGAGGTGCGGGCACCTCAAACTGCCCCTTATCAGGGTTTCTCATTTTCTATCTTTTCCCGGATCCAACTGCTCACAATTGCGGGGCGCCTCTTCTATGCTGAGGTGATGGGCCCTGCGGCGCATCTTCACGGCATGTGCTGAGAAAGTTGATCTCAACAAATTCGATGCCTAGCTCCTATACTGTGCGCTCAGTTGCTGCCGCGTATTCAACAGGCATACTGCACCGCAGCGGGTGACAAATGCGCTGGCTTTACTTTCTACGGGACTCATGCCCCAAATGCAACGCAGCTTGTAAAGGTGTGTCATTCTGATCACTGCCTTAGCTGCCCACGGCCATCGCCCCAATTTGTCAAGCCCTTCATGGCATCCTGTCCAACCCTGCTTGGCAGTATGTTGAACCCAGGCCACCCCTGCTTCGTATCCTGTCCAGCCCTATCCAGCCCTGCTTGGGGTTCTGTTGAGCGGTGCTTGGGGTTCTGTTGAG
>LGRX02011679.1:0-32841 GCA_001247695.2 Cymbomonas tetramitiformis | reverse complement strand
AAATATTCAAATAATTGTAATAATACAATCTGCGTGCACACTAAACATGTTGCACATACCCGATCATAAATCGTTCGCTATGATCCATCCCCCGAGCCCATCCGTTGTACTGTCGAGTTCATCTTGTTGAAGTGTTCTTCTCGTAAAGGTCATGCATTGGCTTACTTTGGCAAATAGACTTTCTTCACGGGGAACCGGGTTGAAATAGGAGCGACCAGAGCGCAAATATTGATCTACAATGCGTATCACGCGTGCAGCAAGCCGGCATGTCATGTAGACATCGGGGTAACGATTCAAAATTCTATTGGTTGCCGGCGCGTTTGATAAGCTATCGATGGCCCACACCCCAGCGTTAGACAGGTCATCGTAACGGAACAACACACTGATATTTACTAACGGAACATTGGGCACATGGAGCATGGAAACGAATGGGGAGCAGGTATCATCGCCACATCGAATCTGCCATTCCAAGATGGGAAGTGAGGACGATTCTGATCTTTCAGTCGAATTGTATCGGACATGTAAAACATGTGCGTGGGGGGACTCGGGCAGTGGGGTTAAAAGAATGGTGTCCAGCGCGAACATTTTGAGGTGGTCCGCGATTAATTTCGGAGACAAGCACATTCCGCTAGGAGCCACCATTTCAGGATACTTTTGATGAAACATGCTTTGTAGGCGTAGGAGGGAGACATGGGCTCGGTGAATTAAGAGACGAAGGTTGGCGTCCTCCATAAAAAAATGTAGGCGGTAAGAAGAGAGCGGGTGATAGCGTTGCCGCAAGGGACTAGCCCAACACTTAGCGCGGGTTGCGCACGCCCGATTATTGTATCATTGAACTGCACGCAGACACATCTTATTCGGCAGAGATTCCCGAGATACATACATAACGGTTCATTGGAATGATCAGGTCCGTAAGGAATGGCCTGAAAGATTTTTAACAAGACGTTATTCGGAAGGTGCATCATGTGTAAAAAAATGACGTTTATCTATTACTTCAACCCCTTATATTTCGAAACAGCCGAAGGGCAATAGCTTCGACACTCAGACTCACGTGTGACAATCGTATACCATTGTTAAGCAGTTGCACTAGGTCATACCCACACTGCGAGTATGGAATGATGAGAACGCTGTATACGGAAGTAGCGAAAATGATGCAGAGTATGAATAAAACACTACTTAGAACTAACAATTATTTTCTTAAAATCATTGGTACAATTAGCATGTTCTTAGAAGCCAAAGTCCAAAGCACTGTCCCGGTGCCTGCCTACAGGCACAGTCAGGGACCCCGATCTAGTTCGGGAGCCTACTGCTAAACCACGCACTCACAAGTGTTCGGATTGGGCTCTCAGAACAATGATCGTCGTGTCATAAAAATACAATTAGAATTAATCAAGAACAACAGTAAACAACAAAGGGGGCAAAAAATGAACCAAATGAGGCGGGCGGGCGGGACTCAGTGCAACAACCAAAGTCTGAAAGAGTGATGCCGAAAACCTTTTCGGCCGCCACCACATCATGCTCTGCTCCGCTCCCGCTAACTCAGATAACCGAAGTTATCAGCCGTTGATACGTCCCAGCCTACGGCAGGGACTCCTCACCGTCAGATAACTCTCGGTTATCTGACTTAGCTCCGCTCCGCAGAGCTACCCTAGCTACCCCTAGCTACCCCCTAGCTACTGCAGCCCGCACTGAGTCGATAGGCTCACAATGGGAGTGTCCATAGACATTGTCCCCCTGCCCAAGGGCAGGGTATTGCCTGTCCCGTGCCTGCCTACAGGCACAGTCAGGGATCCCGATATAGTTCGGGAGCCTACTGCTAAACCACACACTCACAAGTGTTCGGATTGGGCTCTCAGAACAGTGATAATAACACAAGAGACAAGATCGGATGCAAGCTGTTACCAAATAATACTTATACTTATTACAATAACAAGGGGCAGAGCCTCGTGGCACTGCCCGCCCTCTTGGGGCCTCACTGCAAGTCTAGTAGCCTAGTGCTCTAGTCACCGAGAGGCGGGTCTCCGTCGGATCCAGAATGTAGCGGTGAGCGCTGGAAGCCGTGTGCCAAGCACCATGCTGCTGAAAGAGCCTGAAGCTGACCTTGCGGGCTGCAACTGTGGCCCCACCAGATCTGAGTGACCGAGTCCCCCACTTCTTCTGGACCTCTGCCTCTGACATCCCTGTGGTCCTCTGCAGGAATTTATGCACCTCTCTAGATATCTTCCCTGAAACGGAGTTCCTGAGGGCACAGATTAGTACAGGCCAGGATAGTCATCAGGAAAATAGCTCACACATCGTAAATGCAAAAAGGCAATACAAAAAAAAGACAGCATTGCTGACGCCGAAAACCCATGCTATCCTGCAAAAAAACAGCACGCCAGTCAGCAGAGGTGTTGGGAATCGAACCCAACCCGACGGGCAAGATGCCCAACGGGCTTCAAGCACTCCCTCCATAAAAACGAACGAAGTTCGGAAAGGGAGACAGTGCGCCAGTCGCCGACAACGCACGAATTGCTGTAAGCGACTGCACGCTAAAGTGCAGAAATGGGAGTCGGCTTGCAAAATTCCCGAAGGAAATGAAGCACTGCCAAAGTCAAAACAAAATATTAAAAGGGAGTTAGCAGCCAGGACTTCAGTCGCCGTCGTTTAACGCACGAGATCCTGCAAAAAGCACATCGCGCTCAGAGCATGAGCGTTGGAGATCGGAAGCGCGCAATCCCGGCGTAGAAACAAAGTACAAAAAAAAAACGGAGCAGACAGGACTGCAGGAAACAGTGCGCTATTCAGAAACTAATACAGTCAAACAAAATAACAAAAAAAAACAGCAATACACAGGTCGGTTGGTCGTTGTCGGCGCCTCGGAATGACGGGTTGTCGGCCGCCCCTACAAATTTAGGACGCCTGTACCCGGCATGTACCCGGCATGTACTTTGGCAAGGTACATATGTACCTACCCACTCCCAACTTGGGGCCCAAAACTCAGTGAAAATCCGAGTTGTAAAAAAGTGCAATATTTTCACATATATGTCAAGGCCATGAGTGACTAAGACATCCTTGACAAGTTTCGATGTAAACAAATAAGTTATTCCTTCAGAAATGGACATCCGGAAAACAGGACTGGCGTGTACCTACGTGTACCTACATGTACCCCGTCGACGGGCACACACTTCCAGAACGGTGCATGCGGGGTGCATGTGTACGCAATCGAGTGCGTACACGTGCACCCGGCATGCACCGGGCGGGTACATGTAGGTACATGCCGGGTACATGGTTCCTCGTACACATGCACCCAACGTGTACCATGCAGTACATGCTGAGTACATGCTGGGTACATGGTGTCTCGTACACATGTACCAGCCATGTACCAAATGGCAGACTAGTGCATGTTGGGTACATGTGAACGCACCCCCTTAGTACGACGTGGGTGCATAGTTACCCCACGCGTGTTATATATGGCGTGCACGTGTACCGACAATGTACCATGTGTGAATTTAACAATTCACCATAACAAAAACGATCATTATATACAATTACATTTACCTATGTTTATCTATCATGCCTCATCGTCACTGGGATTCTCATCTCGGACAATCTGCTCAAAGAAGTCGGCTAGCGGATCCAAGACCACCGAGGTTTCCATGCAAGGATGCTTTCGAATCACCACTTGAGAAGCAATCTCCTCCGCAAGCACAAACGGTTCTTTTCGATCGAATTCAGTGGCCGGATTCTCTGGGTCCAAGACGTAGAAACACTTTGAAACACTTTCCGCTCCTATGATGGAATGCCTCGCACGCAAAGCGGCCGTTAAAGCTTTAGTTGGCTTCTTGAGCCACGAAACCTTGACAATCACGTACGGTCTTCCTCCAAGCTCCACTCGATAGATGTCATCCACCCGGCCAAACCTGGAATACAAGCATCACCCCCTCCCGACATCAAGCACGTATGCACCATCCCATCGATATCAAATCAGTCTCGCACCGCTTGGCTCGTGCATGTTCGGCCCGCACACTACTGCACACTGGTACATGTGCACCCAAGACGTACCCAGTATGAAGACATGACGGGTACACATGCACCCACACCTTCCCATGTTAGGTGTGTATGTACCGAGGGTGTACGGGTACTGCTGTACTGGTGGTACATGATTGTGTACTCACCGGTCTGTTTTTTTCTTTGTTCGCTCGCGACCTTTCGTCCTCACCCTCTCGACGTAAAAAGATCGGAAGTAACATTGCACTGTCTTGAACTTTTTGTCCATGGATGCGGCCCGGAACTTCATCGTACCCACTTGCACTCGATTGAACTTGCGGCATCGAGGAGGGCAACCTTCGAGTAGAGCGCGCTCATACTCTGTGTATTGTCTTCCCAACCATGGGGTGGGGTCCAGGTCGATGTGCATCTTTTACTTGGCGGTACCCGGTGCGCCTTTGACCTGAAGGTGCGCCGTCTGCAAACAGCACATGGCGCCTAAGCACTACGGAAATGCCGGGGACGTATGTACCGCGCGTGCACTGCATTACGGGTGCAGGCTAAATACACGTGTACCGGGCCAGCACCGGAAACGGTTGCGACCGGGTGCACACGTACTGACCTATGGTACATGGTGGGTACACGTGCACCCGCAATGTGCACACGTGCACCCGCAATTTCCGATTTTTTTATTTTTACGTAGAGCATTTTTAGGAACTCGCTTGTGGTCGAATGTTGGTAGTTTGCTCCAGTATTTTGCGTGTCCCTTCTCCCTGCTCTCCTGAGCCATTCCCTGAAGTTTCCCAACGTCTTTCCCGTCATGTTGTGCCGTGCGCGTGCATAGGGGTCGCAAACGCCTATTGAGGGACTCCGACTTGGACGCCTCAATACGGCTTCTGGATGCGGTTCGGGACACCCCGACCGCTAGCACGCCGCCCGTTGTGCCCCCTGCCACTTCCAGCAACTCCGACGCTGCTGTCGCGTTACGGAAGAACCTTGTCGACCAGCATGCGACGGTTGACATGGTCTACAAGGGGCGCTTGCAACGGGCTTGGGCCAAGGGTATCCGCGAGGATATCCTTGGTTCCAAGAAACATCATAATCGTGGTACTGACGACGCGGACCGCCTCTCCGAGTTGGTGGTGCAGCTTCGGACCGAGTTTCAGTCCGCTGGGCTGGACTTGGCCCCCTTTGACCTCGACGACCCCACCTCTCTGGTTATCGAGAAAGTTAATTTAATGGACTCCTCTATGACGTCTTGGCCCTCGTCGTGGAGCGAAACTCTGTGGCTGACACCTGGCTTCGGGGTACGGACTCTTCGGCCGACCGAGATGGGCGTCGAGCTCCCATTGACATCATCAAAGGGAGTGTGCCGGTAGCCCTGCGCGAGAGCCACCAGCAGGAGCACGCGGCTCTTCGTTATCCCGCAGGCGTTGACCCGCAGCCGATCTTGGCTCGTGAGCAACGCCTGGTGCGGGATCACCGTGCTCCTGACTGGCGGCCCACCGACGAGACCCGCAAGCTCTCTCTGTACAACTGCATCGACCCAGTCTTCTACGCGGCGGTGAAGGTGCGTTATCCGCTTGCGGGTGACCTCAGCGGGGTCGCTCTCCGCTCGCTCCAGGCTCTCGTGGTGGCTATCTTTCAGGCCTGGGCGCAGTCGGACGATGGGGTGGCAGTGCGCTAAAAGCAGACGCTGGGGGCGGACGGTAAGCCCTCCGCGCTTATCACGTCGTCTGAGTATGCGGTTCTCCTCGACGAGATCGCCGCCTTGAAGGCGCTCGTGCGAGACAATCGTGCGGACGCGGTTCAGCGACAGCAGCAGCCACAGCCGCGCGGTAAGCAGCATCCGCGAGGCCATCGGGTGGGTGTGCACGCGGCACCGCCTGTGGGGTTCGACAGGGAAAACATGAAGGCGAAGCCCCTTTGCCACCGTTGCCGCAAGGCGGGCAAAGGGGACGCCTATCACGCGTACCGCGACTGCCCTCTTGGTGGGCGCCAGCATTCGTCGGCCACGGCAGCGGCCTTCTGCATTCCTATTGAGGAGGAGGATGCGGAGGGTCTCCACACCCTGGCACTTGTGCAGGTCTTCCGGGAGGCTGCGGATGATGGTCCGGAGGCCTTCGCCCGTGCGGCGTCGGCTTACGGTCCTCCCGCAGTGCTTTCCGCGGGCGGGATTGGCGGCATCGACGTGTCGGCCTACGGCTTCAGCGTGCAGCCTGCGGCCGACGGCGCGGACGACGAGGACATCTTGCGGCGGCTTGATGCCCTCACCACTGAGGTTCAGGCCGCCCAAGAAAAGGTACACTACACTCACGCATCCTTTGTTCCTGGGAGTGCGGTTGAGGAGCATGCGTCGGCTCTGGTGTGTGGCCCTGCCGCTGCGGTGGGGATCACACCGGAGGGGCAGGTTCCGGCAGGTGGTGCGGCGGCATCGGCGTCCGCCGTGCCGGCCCCTGCTATGCCTGTTTCGCAGGTGGAGGATGTACGGCCCGCGCCAACTCAATCGGCGCGGGTAACCACCACGGAGGCGACATGCGGTGAGTTCGGAGGCTTCGTGCAGACGGTGAATCACGCCGCCGTCCACCCGTCTGACCTGACCCTACAAATTTAGAACCTTGTGTTTACCTTGTGTTTCGAGCCAAGTAGGGCCCTACTTGGGCAATGTCGGCAGTAAAATGGCAAAACCAGCCAAAATCGGGTGAAATGAAGTTTCCGATAGTTTTTTTTTTATTGTTGATATCGATGGTTTGGGTCGATGTAAGACATATGGAGCGAAGTTTTGGGTGGAATGGCTTTGGTAACCTCACTTTTTGAGGCCTCAAAGTTGTGCTACTCGGTACCTGCCCTGTACTTGGGGCTGTACCTGGGCTGTACTTGAAAACATTGGAAAAAAATATTTTCAGAATCTGTTTTTTGGGGCTATTACGCTTATTTAGTCCTTACTATGGACAGTCTCCAAAGATTTAACTGAATTTTTTTTTTACACTTCCTGTTACAACACCTCAAAGTTAGGTCAGTATGGACATTGGGTAGGTAAGGGGTAAGTAGGGGGCAATACCTACCCTGTACTTGGGCTGTACCTGGGCTGTACCTGGGCTGTACCTGGGCTGTACTTGAAAACATTGGAAAAAAATATTTTCAGAATCTGTTTTTTTGGGCTATTACGCTTATTTAGCCCTTACTATGGACAGTCTCCAAAGATTTAACTGAAAAAACATTTTACACTTCCTGTTACAGCACCTCAAAGTTAGGTCAGTACTGTATGGGCATTGGGTAGGTAAGGGGTAAGTAGGGGGCAATACCTACCCTGTACCTGGGCTGTACCTGGGCTGTACCTGGGCTGTACTTGAAAACATTGGAAAAAAGTATTTTCAGAATCTGTTTTTTTGGGCTATTACGCTTATTTAGTCCTTACTATGGACAGTCTCCAAAGATTTAACTGAAAAAACATTTTACACTTCCTGTTACAGCACCTCAAAGTTAGGTCGGTATGGGCATTGGGTAGGTAAGGGGTAAGTAGGGGGCAATACCTACCCTGTACCTGGGCTGTACCTGGGCTGTACCTGGGCTGTACTCGAAAACATTGGAAAAAAATATTTTTGGAATCTGTTTTTTTTGGGCTATTACGCTTATTTAGTCCTTACTAAATGAGTAAAATAGTCCTTACTAAATTAAGGCCCTACTTACCCTTGTTTATGTATAGACATGGCCATATTTACCTTGTACTTGAGTATAGATACATGATAGGTAGGGCCCTACATACCCTTGTTTATGTATAAACATGGCCTTACCTGACTAGTGCTTGAGTATAGATACATGATAGGTAGGGCCCTACTTACCCTTGTTTATGTATAAACATGGCCATACTTACCCTGTACTTGGGTATAGATACATGATAGGTAGGGCCATACTTACCCTTGTTTATGTATATACACAAACTGATGCTATCTATTTACACTACACAAATGCCATGTCGTACTGCAGGCCTAAGTACTAAGCAAGCTCGTCCTCGCTAGGATTTTCATCCTGGACATTCTGCTCGAAGAAATCTGCTCGAGGGTCAAGAACCACCGCAGTTTGCATGCAAGGATGCTTCACAATTACTACTTGCGACGCGATCTGATCTGCGAGCATGAATGGCTCTGTGGTATCGAAGACGGTGTCAGGGTTCTCAGGGTCATCGCAAAAGAAACAGCCAGTGACGCTGTCCGGGCCAACTATGGAGTTCATCCGGTTATACATGGCGATCTTCGCTTTTGTCGGCTTCTGCAGCCAAGCCGCCTTGACAAATATGTACTCGACCCCACCAAGCTTGATGGCATAGACGTCTTCAAGACGGGCGAGCCTGGCACGCATGCATAATTGAGGAATTAGTTTGCAAAAACTACAGGAATCGTCTGAACATGGCCATGTTTACCCAGGGTATCTAAAGAACCTAGGTGGACACGGCCCTGTTTACACAATACATTACTAGGTAGGGCTAGAACATGGCCATGTTTACTCATTAATCATAAGCAGAAAGGCACGCACCTATCAGTCTCTTCCTCTTCACTTGTTCCACGCACGCGTTCGATGAAAAAGAGCGGAAATAACACTGGACAGTTTTGAACTTCTTGTCCACAGCAGCGATGCGGAATCGCATGTTACCCACTTGTACCTTGTTAAACCTGCGGCACTTTGGGGGGCAACCACGCAACAACTCGATTTCGTCGGGAGTGAATGGTCGTCCGAGCCAAGGAGTCGGATCTTCGTCGGCGGCTAGACGGCATGTCATCCTCCTTTGCAGTCCTTTCTTCAAGCCACGACCGCCTCTCTTGACCCTGCGAATCACCTGAGTGATTAGTTTGTGGAAACGTGGATGGAAATCATGCACGAACATGGCCATGTTTACTTAGTGTTCCATTCAGGCATTGATTAGATGAGGCCTTACCTTGTTCGTAAGTCCTCATGATATGCATCAAGCAGGTCTTGCAACCGTCGGTAATGCCCCACATTGGTGCGCATCCAAACATCGATGCACGCTCGCTCGCCTTCGGTCAATGTGTGCTTCTTCCCTTTATCGGCCACAACAACGCGGTCCCGTACAAGAGCGGGGACGACAAGTGGTCGTGGAACTTCGTTGCGAAGTGCCATAAGTAACCCTCGTACATACTGAATGGTCTTCTGCCGCCCGATTCCGTTCATGATGCTCTGCACCGGGAAGGCATTGTTCTTCACCCACCTCCCGATTTTGCCATTTAAGGACTCGAATACGAACATCCAATACTCGCGAACCGGCCCGAGGTCTCGAAGTTGGTCTACCACGTGACACAATAGATGTGTGTTGAGGACCCACCAGTGAGGGCTCGTCCCATGTCGCGAGCTCTCCATGGTGACGAGCCACTCTCTAATGTACTTGTCAAGTGTCGGCAGCTCCTGAATCCCCATGTTCACCATCAACAATAGGTGGGTAGGGCCATGTCCAACCATGTTCCTAGAAGATCATGGACAAGTGCGGCCATGTCTAACCATGTTCCTAAGGGATAATGGTCAAGTATGGCCATGTTCACTCTGTAAACTAGGTGGGCATCGCCATGTGCATTCAGCCTTCACACAAAATGTAAATTCTTGGTGACGCGACAGTGAACATGAGAGCAAGGTACCAGAGAACCGCACCTTCAGATCGATCTCGTGGGCCGTGATTTCCCGGACTATCGTTGAAAGTTGCCCCGCCAAACGTGCGAGTGCATTGGGTGAGTCATCGTCCCTTGGCCATGCCGCGAGGATCGCGAAAAGTCCATTTCTGAACATCACCAAATATTCGTGGGCTTTTAGCTTCTTTGCGTTTCCGTCTGAAGACAGTTTCAACAATTTCCATTGACCAGCTCCCCATTCCCGTGGAAAGCCAACTTCCTCTCTCGCGAATTCCTCGGCTCTCTTCAAGCACCTTCCCGTAGCGGTGCGCACGTCGACAATCTGCCAAGGGGATGTCCTTTTGGTGTAGTTGCCATTCGCATCTGCTCAAGTGTCGGACCCGACCATAATTCACGTATGGATGCTAAACTTTTGAACAAACCGGACAGAACTGCCTAGGTATGGCCATGTTCAAGCATGTTCATAAGCCAAAACGGCTGGACACAGCCATGTTTACATAGGTTTCGCTGGATGGGTTCACGTCGGGTCAGGCCTATGGAAAGGGGAAAATACCAGTTGCCCACCATGTGGGTTTAATGCCTTGAGATTTCGCCCCCGTTCGCGTTTTCTTGTCAAAGTCAGTTCCCATCACGGCGTCAAGGACGTGCTCTCCAAGATTCTTGATCAAGTGCATCAAGTCGATGAGGTAGTCCTTGGCCTCATCCCAATACGGCAAGCGTGAGAATTCCGAAGGAAATTTTATACCGGTAGCTTTCATCATCGTCTCGAGATCCTTCATCCTGAAGTGTCCGCTTTCCTTAAGCGTTTGGTGCTTCGCCGCGTGGTGCCGTATCTCGGCATCCGTTCTCTTTTGAAACTCTGCGGGACCTGCGATGCAACAGGGTGAACATTGCCCTACCCATCATCGAACCTGTCCGAACATGGCCATATTCGGTCATGTCTACACGTGGGTATGGCCATGTCTATAAAAACACTAGCAAAGCATGGCCATCCTTAACCAATAACTGTCGCTTGCGTGCAGTACATCAAGGGAATACCAGAGAAGGTTGTTTACCAGGCTCGGCTTCCGTGCGGAAGGTATACCGCATCCCCTTGAAGATGCTAGATCGCCAACCTAGCAGGTTGCATGCAATGCAAGCCATGTACGCCCCCACATCCTTGCGACAAGCGCCATCCATCAAACCTTTGATGTCAAACAACATCTTAAACAACATGCACCTCAAGTTGAAGGGTTCTTTTTTCACGATGTCGTAGCACGGCACGCCATCCCATAACTCGAGCAGCTGGTCCACAAATAGCTCGTAGATAGGTTGCGTGCTTTTTGGCTTCGAGCCGCTACATATCCCAAACACCTCCATGTTCACGAACTTGCCGCGGATGGTGGGGTGCATATTGAGGTATTGAAACGTCACCGGGAAAACTCCGCCGCGCAGGTCCTTCCACACCGTGGCGCCATCCGCACATCCTAAGATCACCACGTTGCGGGGATCGCTGAAGAACTTGGGGTACCTTTCCCGCCGTTGCCTCCATGCTGGACTGTCTGCGATAAACAGGTAAGTATGGCCATGTTCAGTAGGTTTCTAGAAGGACAGGGCCCGGATACGGCCATGTTCAGTAGGTTTCCAGAGGGATAGGGCCCAAATATGGCCATGTTCGGTAGGCTTTCAAAGGGCATTCCTTTCACAATTGGGAACTGCTGGAAAATTTCACTTACCCCACATAGTTCCCATCGCCTCCTTGGTCAAGTCGCATGGAATATGGCGGGCGTGCGCTTGCATGTCCACGCAAAGCTCCGGGTGCGCAAAATTCCTTTTGAGAAGATCCGGGAGGTTCCAATAATGAAACGTGGACTTTCCTCTCCGCACACTGAGAAATAAACGCGGTAAACTGGTGGTAAAATGTGGTAAACTGGTGGTAAAATGTGGTAAATTGGTGGTTTACCGCCATTATACTAATAGTGGCGATATAAATCCCGTGGGTAATTTCCTATTGGTCAGTAGGCGTTTTTGTTTCCACGATTTTACCACATTTACTTATAGCGCGGTAATTATATATTATTGTTTACCATTGCTGTATATAATTTACCATGGTACCCCCCTACGACCGGTAAATTGGCCCCCAATGGTAAAATTACCACATATGACCGGTAAATTGACCCCCAATGGTAAAATTACCACATATGACCGGTAAATTTACCACGGTATGACCACGGTTGGACACGTGGCAGGCAGGATGCACTGTGATACGGACACGTGTGCAAGATTAGTCCACGTGGCAATCAGGCATGGAATGTTACATAACTGTTACCAGATATGCTAGGTAGGTAAGTATGTGGCTTGGCAAGTCCCGGCCCCGTCCTGGGCTTTGCAAGTAAGGTCACACTAGAAGCAATAAGGAGAGAGGAATGAAGGAAGGACGCATGCTGCTGGTTTCTAGCTTGCCGTTGCTAAGGTCTTGAGCATCGTGCAGATTTCATTCCTGGCCAAAGGTAGATGGCGTGGAGGGGGATTTTAAATCCCGGAGGACGGTGGCAGATACACTTGGTCTCAAGGCGTGACGCCGGCATCAGCAGGGTATGTTTGGCATCCTCGTTCAAGACAAGGACGGCACGGCTGTTCATGCGCGCGTTTTTGATAGTCGGGTATGCCGTCACCATGGCTAGACGGCACACAGCGCAATGTGTGGCCGGGTCCCAGATCAGATAGTAAGCTTCCACGCGGCCGTATTCAAATGCATCGGCTTCAGAGGATGCTAAGGCTACGTTGTAGGAGATTCTGGTTACTGCCCTGGTGTACATCGTGGACGTGAAGTCCTCGTCGCCGTGCCGCATTCGTGGAAAACATAGGACGTCCAAGGCGTCCCGTTCTAGCTCGTATCGCTCACCGTGCATGGCACGCAAGGAAGCCGCCAGGCCCGGCGGCAGCCTTCCTTCCGCATCGGCGCTTAGCGCGGATACAGCCACGCCACCGCGGATGATGTGATGACCGACATCCATGAAGTGACACGCGAGCCCCGGGTCATCGCGGAAACCCGGGCCGTCCTCTTTCACCGAGTGCGCGACATAGTCTGGAAGGAACCGGATCCCGGGGTACAAGTGGGCCATGTCATCTACACGGTCTTTCAGCAAGTAGGCGTTACCGATGCATGAATCGATGGCCTTCCCCCCACCGGCTCCGGCACCACCCCCTTCGCCTCCCCCAACAGGCGCTCCACCCATAGCTCGATGTTGGAGCTGACAACGCCTACCTTCTCCTCTTGCTTGCACAAGTGTACCACGGCTAGGCGTAGATTCAGCGTCAGCATGTTCATAGGGCACTCGTTCTCAATAATGACTGCGAACTCCCTCATACGCAGCTCCGCTTGTGCGCGAGCCTCTGCGCGGTCTTCGATTGTGCCGGCGCACACCTGCCGGATGAAATATATCACAGCCTCCCTCAGCTTCCACCAAGCCCTGTCCACCTCTCGGTTGAGACTCTCAAGGACGTCCATGAATACCAGCGGGCTGAATATCAAAATGAAGTTGAGCCAGTCCTCCATAGTGTAGTTCCCTGCAAACAAACCAAGCGTTTCGGGCGACATCAGCATGCATGCACCGTTCATTCAATCAATGGTCAACCCATACAACGGGCGGGCCCATGCACACAATGCACGTAGATCTCGCATGCATGGGAAGAACAGCTTTCCTGCAATCATGCCTGCCAGCACACCTACCTGCATATTGCACCACGTCCTGGTACTCACGGTGCATGTCGTGCGGGGCACACAGCCCTTTGCCGTTCTTCTGTAGCTGCTTTAGCTGCGCGGCGTTGAAGTAGCACGTGTCATCGCAGTTGGGCACCTTGTGGCGGAACATCTTCACAGTACTCTTCTCGACACCGAAGGTCATACAGTGCATGAAAGGCAGCACGTATGCCGACATGGCGGTGAAATATTCCAGGGCCTCCAGGGGACCCTTACCGTAGCGCCCGGTCCGCATGAGATCAGCGCCCTCCTGGGTTAGCTTGACTAGTTCCTCGTGATCCTCCTGGGTTAATAGCACCGACGGGTCCCAGGCATAAGCCGTCTCCCCGTCCGGTAAATAGCTTTGTGCGATAGGCTTGGCATAGCCTAGGCAATACATCCCACCAGTTGGTCCGGGGGTGCCCTCCCACAGGCTCAGGTAATCGTTGCGTCTGGCAGCCACCGGAGCGAACCTTCCCAGATCGTTCCGCGCAACGGTGTCACAGTAGCACAGCACCAGAAACACACTGAACTTATCATGCCACTTGCCAAAGTAACCATCGTATACTCGGAACGGCGTGCCTTTGTCGTCAGCGTGCCCGTCGCGTAACTCCTTGAGCTCCTTCACGAGGCGCTCTTGGATCACGTCATTGTTCTTCCAGTGCTGCCTAGGGCCCGGAACCGCAATTACGAGCCCGGTAAATTCCATCCTAACCCGATCCTGCGAACACCCCCATGGATGCACCGTCAGTCCTCCCTTCTTCAATCACCGGGAAGCCTTCACAGCCAGACACGCTAGCAGGTGTACAACCTACGGCACGCAAGGCGGGACGCAGTGCACCTTGCATACGCCTACACTGCAGAAGCAGACCAGCAGCAGGGGACCACCTGCATGCGTTACACTGGTTAGCCTTATTCTAGTAACAAGGCACATCGCAACGGTTCGAGTTGCAGATTGTGGCGGCGTGTACCCGAGGGTGCAGGTCCGCGCTCCGCATCGCTCCGAACCTCGTGGACCATCCCCTGCACCGTGCGCGCCACATTCCCACCATTACGCCCGGTGGTGTGTCCCCACCCTCACGTGCAACGCATCGTTTGCACCATAGCGCTGTTCAGGTCAGCCATTTCATTCAACATACATCAAGGGGAGGGGGGGGCTTGGTTGTAGTAGGAGTGCTGGGTGTCGGCTGGACTCACTGTTTGTCGTGCTTCTTCGCCCGTGCGTCATCCTCACCGTATTCCACAGCCATTCCAGCCCGAACCATTCCAGGTTTCATGGGATCCGTGCTTTCTGTTTCCTGCAGCAGCCGGCCCCCAACCATGCTGTGCTCGTTGATCCGCGCCACGTGCGGGCTGGTCATGACGCATGCGTTTGTAGGCGCTCTCGCCTGCGTATCAGCACGCATCTTTGCAAACTTCGCAATGCGCATCCAGCGTCTGACTAGCCGTTTCACCGGGAAGTAGAAATAGTACTCCTGCGGGCGGTACACCTCACCCCGCGCCGTACGTGTCACACTGTATCTCTCCTCCTCGCACCACCCGACCGGCACTCCCGCCGCATCCCACGCGATGGGAACCCCGCATTTCTCCTGCGCTGGTTTCTTGGTCTCTGCTGGAAACGTTCTGTGATACTTCGGACACACATGCACTGCGTAGTCCCACACGGTCTCGGCACCAATCAGGCGTAGCATGTGCCAGAGCGACCCCGGTAAATTGGTGTTTGCTCCACCCAGCAGCATCTTCAAGATTTTCATGAACGTGTTGAAGTGCGCGTCTGTCCTCTGCTGCCGCCGTTTCATGTCCAGCAAATACCACACAGCTTCCTGCAGCGTCACTCCGTGGGGGCTCGCCAGCCCATGCGTTAGAAGCGGATCCATCTTTTTGGGACTGAGTTCGGCCGACTCTGGCGCGTCCAATGTCTCCACTTTCGCTGGCTCCGGCGCGTCTACCGTCACCGCTTTCCCTGCCTCCGGAGGGTCCACCGTCACCTCTTTCGCCGGCACCGGCGCGTACACCGTCACCTCTGCGTGATGAGCCAGCAGAAAGGCGGCCGCCTCTTCCACCTCGATTTCCATGCCCGCCTTTGCAGCTAGTTCCTGCGAGTGGCCGTCCCCTCCTGGCTTAGTTTCTGTGCATATTCTGCGTGCGCTGCATGCCCCTGCGCATGTTGCATGACGTACATACTACAATACGCACTACATGATGTATCAGAAAGACGCGCAGGCGTTTCCACGTCCTGTCCGAGCAGGGCGTACATCGTAAAGAAAGTCCGGGATGGAGAGGAGGTCCGCCTCCGCATCACCACCTTCGTCCGTCTCCTCCACGATGTCTTCTTCCGGGATGTCCGGCAAATCCAACACCTCCTCCCAGTATGCATTTTCGGCTGGGGTGGGGGCATCTGACGACCCCCCTTCCTCGCAAAGACTCAATCCCATATATCCCACGGCCTGTGCGTCCGCCAGGTCGTGGTTCGTATCATTCCCATCTGCGCCGGCTCCTCCCACCAGGGTATACCGCATTCTCTTGTTGGGTATCCTCGCCTGCTGAGAATCATCATCCGCTGTTTCCGCAAACACTGGGGCCGCCTCCATCTGGTGGCCAGCGGAGATGGCAATGACTCGGTGCCTTTGATCAAACTGAACTCCCAGAGATTGCATGTGGCCTATGAGCACGTCAATCCTTCCCTTGTGCTCCTTTCCGGCGCGCCCTACCTGATCAGGTATGCCCAGCGTGCACAAGTCGTCGGGGGTGAAGAGGGAGCGAATGCTTGGGCGCTTGATGTCACGGTAAGCGCGTTGCGCCAACTCCAGTAGCCGGGCGTCGGTCACGTGCCGGTTATCCCACGCGGTTGGGAGCTGCGCTGTTTGGCACGTGACGGCTTCCCCCCCGGCTCGCCGTTTCCCCCGCGCGCCGTCCACCGGGCTCGCCCCCCCACCTGCTAGCTCTCTGGGGCCCACAGGCGATCCCCGGAAGCTTGTTATCCGCATCCTCTTATCGATCATGCACCCCAGAGTTGTCAATCTTTCAGCAAGCTGACCAAGCTGACGGAGCTTTGCGTCCTTTTGCGTCCTCGTGAGGCGGCCGCCGGCCTTCCTTGGGATCCATCCGATGTCCACACCAAACCGTGACACTTTGGGTGTCATGCTTTGCCCAATATCCAGGCTTTGCAGTTTACGCAGGATGACGGCGTCATCCAGTTCGGCCATCACCGCGCATACCTGCCGCAAATCACCCCTTCCGTGTCACCGACCTGCACGCAGCACATCCGTTGAGGGGGGGCACCGACAGCACCTGCATCATGAAGGCAGACACCTCGTTAGATGCATCGTTGCTGCTCGCGTGAGCGCCCGATCGATACGCGGCGGTCGCTCGGTGCATGGCGTGTGCAGCGTGACGCGTGCTTAGTGACCGCGTGTTTCCGTCGGAGAACACAAACTGATTTATTACAAAGATACAATACAGTTCAAAATTGTCTGTTCTAGCTACATACGCTCTTTCACATCGCATAGCCTACAATCTGCATTACTCGGAAGCTGGTGTTCGTGGTTGACATCCTAAGCTGTCATGCCAGAGGCTTGCACGCTTGTGCGTTTCCCCTGCGGTACAAGTCGCATGCGCCTGCTTTCAAGCTTCTGGTTCGGGAACACTGGTCAGCCAGAAGCTTGGGGTATCGCCAGCGTTGCAATCCAAGCTACGCGTCACCAGATACACCTGCGTGCACACGGCGCAAGATTCGACATTCATCCTCATGTTGCTCATTGCAGGCATCGGCATGTCACAACCCATGCATGCGAGCTGCCTGTGGGAGGCGTGCCCCACTCACCGGCTGGTCGTGGCTCCGCATTTCCGTCCACTTGTAAACCCGGCGGGACCGTGTCGCGCATGCTGAGCAACTTCGGCAGGTTGGACATGCACATTTCTTCCCCGGTCGATGTCCTCCAAAGCAGTCCCTTCTCGCAGATGTGCACATCCGGGACCCGGCACTCGCCGAATTTCGGGATGATCGCCGAGTTGAATGCGTGCGCGTCGAACTCCGCATGAAAAATGGCGAAGTCGAGGAGCACCGCGGGCAGCTTGACTTGCAGGTTGGCGCCATTGTCACTGGCCACCGCCGTGCAGTAGTAATCGTGCACCTCAGACCACTCCTCCACCGTTATGCGATGGACAGTCTTGCCGATTGCTCCACTCCACGTCCCGGAGGCATGCTCCACTGAGTACTCCTCGCCGTACGTGGTCGTCTCCCAGAGCTGTGTCTTCATACGGCCCGACAGTATTTTGACAGCGGACTGCGTGAGCTTCTCCGCTTTGCCAGCAGCCACCAACCACTCTACACCGCCACTGACGGCGCGATCAAACGCGCCCTTCCGCGAAATCGGCAGGAGCTCGGCCATTGTTGCTCCTGACACAGTAACCTGCCGAGCATCAGCCGGGCAGGCCTGCTTCTTGCGCTTGTTGCTGCCGGCAGCCGGCGGTCCCTCGTTACGTTTGGATTTCCGGGGTTCAGCTGCAGTGCTCTTTGGCGTGGCGACTGGCACGAGAGCTCGCAGCTCCGGGTTGCTGTTCACACGCCGCTTGAGTTCATTTGTTAGTGGCGTGTTGAGCGCGTCCAAGGACTTCTTGCTAAGCGCTGCGTAACCCGCAAATGTCGCTGGTTGCTGAAGGGTAAACAAGCTCCCTTTCATCGTCAGACTCACTTTTTTGCCCGTTCCCTGCAGCGCGGTGATGTGGTCCTTAAGGCGCTCGTCCGTGACGGTTTGCAGCAAGGCCAACGCTGCCTCCGGTGTTGTGTCACCAACGGTGAACAGAGCGCCCTTAGCCTCCATCACACCCCTCATCATAGCCATATTCCTGGCTATGTTACCGGCTCGTCGTTTTTCCAGGGATGGCGGCGACGTTACAATGGTCCTCGGACTCCTCCTGACCTCCTGAGCCTGCTGGGGAGCCACCACCTCCTCATCCTCCTCGGACTGCTCGTCCAGGGAGGACCTGAACGCCGCCTCTGTCATGATAGTGGGTAATGGGCTCACTGCCTCCTCCGGTGTGGGCAATGCCCCCGGGGGCGGTGCTGCGGCCTGATTTATCTTGAGGTGTGTTGGCTGCTCCGGCGCCTGGGCTGGGCGCGACTCCTGGGTGCGGGGCTGGGTGGTATGTGCGCCCTGGGGTCGACGTCCTTGCGCAGGGGGGACCGGAACCATCGTCAAGAACGGGCGCAGGAGGTTCAGCGCGTCACATACTTCGCCGACCCATATCGCGTGGCTCTCGGGAAGTTGCGACTGTGTCATGTGGTTGGTATCATCGCTGAATATACGATCGTGTTGCAGGGTCGTACGTCACCCACGGGCACTCAGACAAGTACTTCACCCAGACTCCGATGTCCGCAAGAAAATTGTCCTGCACGTCCGCTGCTACCTGCGGTGGCTGAATCGTACCCGCAGTGCGAACTCCACCCGGGGGTGCATGCGCCGCCACCCCGCCGCCAGCAGGATCCGCCGCTACCTGCGGTGCCTGCATCGTACCCGCAGTGCGAACTCCACCCGGGGGTGCATGCGCCGCCACCCCGCCGCCAGCAGGATCCGCCGCTACCTGCGGTGGCTGGATCGTACCCGCAGTGCGAACTCCACCCGGGGGTGCATGCGCCGCCACCCCGCCGCCAGCAGGATCCGCCGCTACCTGCGGTGGCTGGATCGTACCCGCAGTGCGAACTCCACCCGGGGGTGCATGCGCCGCCACCCCGCCGTCAGCAGGATCCGCCGCTACCTGCGGTGCCTGCATCGTACCCGCAGTGCGAACTCCACCCGGGGGTGCATGCACCGCCACCCCGGCGCCAGCAGGATCCGCCGCTACCTGCGGTGCATGCGTCGCCACCCTGCCGCAAGCAGCAGCTGCCACTGTATGCGGCTGCTGATTCGCAACCGCAGGGTGAAATGCACCCGGGGAACCCCCTGCTACGGCATCAACAGCCTGCTGCCACGGCCCAGGGAATCTCGCACGGAGGACGTTGGATTCCTCGGGCGTGGTCACCCTGAGTCCCGTACACTGCGGATTGCCGGCGATAAACCTGTCGAACTGCAGCATGGCCGTGATGTTCGCCGTTACCTTTGGCGCACAAGCGGTGCATAGTTCTGCCTCGCCGAGGACATTCTGCCGGCAGTTCGCAGGGGACACACACTGCGTTTGAAACCTCTTGTTGAGGTTGCGCATCTTCTGCTTGATCCACTGGCTGCATTTGCCCTTGGCCACAGTGTGCTCCTGGCTCAGAGGAGCCAGCTGCTGGAAAGCCACGCACTTGTTAAACACGTTCTCAAGGAGAATGTCGAAGTTCCCCTGAAGCCACCCTTCCCCGCCGGGTGAAGCGTGCATGCCCGACTTAAGGCATATACCGGCGTGTATCTTCGTCGCCAGGTCGTTGAACTGTTCCAGGAGCCCCACCGGAGCTGGCCGTTTAGCCGCCGTCATGGGTATCACAGGCGGCCAGACGGGGTCGCTTCGTCTTCGTGCCTGTCCCCCCTGCACATGCGCATGACAAACGTTACGCAAGCGTATGTGATACAAGCAAGCATGCCCTCTTGGTACCTGCAACTGTCAACTGGGTAGGCGGTGAAGCAGGCAGGAAATACACGCACCCTCGCCCATCCCTGCCCACCCACCACTCGCAGCGCCGCTGCTCACCCTGTGGCCGCTGATTCGCAACCGCAGATGAGGCAGCATAGGGCATGGCGCCGGGGAGAGCGCCGCACGCGCCACGCGCCTGATTCGGCGCGGAGCGGAGCAGCCTCCAGCAGGCAGGAAATACACCACATGATTCGTACTCCCAGCTTCCACGGACTTCGCGCACAAATGGATACTGCGTGCGGTCTCCTGAGCAACCTGTACTATAGCGTGCGGCCTACCCCTTAGCGTGCATTCTTATCGCAGTGTATCTATGGGGCTGTTTGCAATCTGCATTAAAATAAGTTCGAATGTTACTGCTAGGGGGCTGCGCCACGCCCTTTCCCCTGATGCGCCTACTAACACGCTATTCATTATCCGGCAGGATGCGCATGTAATGCCCCGCGCAAAAGGGATCATTCCTACACTCCAACAGCTTCCACAGCCGTAGAGGTTCGCGGCTAGTCAACACCACACCCTCGTGGGGGCAGATGAACTCCATGGCGAAGGGCGCGTTGTTCGGGAAATCCTCTGGAGTTGGAGCCGAGGCAAGCGGCCAATTCATGCCCGCCAACGGCCAGCTGATGTACAGCTGTATGACGCGGCCCGTCATGTTGGCGATGATGTGCCAGAACTGGGGTTCGTCATACTGCCGTTTCTGCGCTAGGATTTTGGACAGGGAGACATAATGCCAATCTCCATTTGCATTTTGCTGGCCCCGGGTTTCCGCCATGTCAAAGTTGTAATACTCCGGATGCATCTCGTAGAACGCTTGTATGGCTTGCCGACAGTTTTGGACACGCACTTTACCACCCTCCGCTAGTACCTTAGCACCCTCCGCTTGTGGCAGGTGCCAGCCAACGCAGTGGAGCCAACAGTTGCCGTCGCCTACCACGTCTACGGCTCGTAGCCCCGCAGTCCGCAGGTACGCCTGCACATCCGCCATAGTCACTAAACGGTCTGTAGGAGCTGCCTGCACGTCCACCAGCAGCCTCCGGTGTGCTGGCTGACACGCGCCTGGCTCAGTAACGGATCCGAAGCTGCAGTCAAAGGCGCTGTCGATGATATGTCCTCTGTCGTCCCTGGTGAGCAGATGATGCTTGTCGGCGTCGTAGAACCGTCCTCGCTGAACACCAGTCGGGGCAACCGCCCTTGCCTCAGCCATTCTCACCACACCTGGGCTGGTAGGTGTCACCGCGTTGGGGTCGGCCTGGGTGTCCATGGGTTCCGCAGCGGCCGAGTCCGCAGTAGCCATTGGCGTCTGGGGAGAGGGCCCCACCCGCGGCTGCGCCGCTGCGGTACCAGTGGGGCTGGTAGCTGTCGCTGCGTCATCTGCGCCAGAGCGATCCCACCACCCACGTACCCCTCATTTCAAGCGCAATACACCTAGGGTGTCTGAACTGCACAGCGTCAGCAGGCTGAGCGAGGGTGCACCCACCTGGGCTGGCAGGTGTCGCTGCGTTGGGGTCGGCCTGGGGGTCCATGGGTTCCGCAGCGGCCGAGTCCGCAGTAGCCGTTGGCGTCTGGGGAGAGGGCCCCACCCGCGGCTGCGCCTCTGCGGTACCAGTGGGGCTGGTAGCTGTCGCTGCGTCATCTGCGCCAGAGCGATCCCACCACCCACGTACCCCTCATTTCAAGCGCAATACACCTAGGGTGTCTGAACTGCTCAGCGTCAGCAGACTGAGCGAGGGTGCACACACCTGGGCTGGCAGGTGTCGCTGCGTTGGGGTCGGCCTGGGTGTCCATGGGTTCCGCAGCGGCCGAGTCCGCAGTAGCCGTTGGCGTCTGGGGAGAGGGCCCCACCCGCGGCTGCGCCTCTGCCGTACCAGTGGGGCTGGTAGCTGTCGCTGCGTCATCTGCGCCAGTGCGATCGGGATCCATGCAGGGAGTACACACGGGCTGCGCCAATCGCGACCCCTCAGCATTTCGGCACGCGGCCGTCGGTCGCGCTTCCCAGCGTCCATCCCACACCGCGGGTCGTGGTTCGTCACCCCCCTCCTGCTGTGAGCAGTCACAGCGGACCAGCAAACTGCGTTGGGGACCCCCCCTTTTTGCATCTTCCCGCCCACTGAAGTTCGGGAACTCGCCGTTGAAGTTGTGCGTGAGCTTCACAGCCACGCCCAGCGCGAACTTCATGGTCAACCTGCCTCGGTCGGCAAGTACGGCTGCCAGCTGGTTATTCACCTTCACCGCACCACCAGATGAATGGAATAAGTGCCCCACGTTCTTGGTGGGGATCGCACGATCCTTAACCGTTGCTAGGTTTGAGGCCCTGCACGCCTTCAGGATTCCAAAGACCAGACTGCGCAGTCCGGGGCAATGCACACCCATCCGCTGGTAGATAAGACAGGTGTCCGTCCGCTGTGTGTCTGCGGACCCATCGAATGTCAGCGGTCCCACGCGTGCAGGGACACGCGGAGGATCTACTCTCTGACCATCTCTCCACGTGATGCGGGCAAGCTCTTCCTTCTCTGCCTCCGGCCTCGCATCCCCCGCTTCCTCCCCAACGAAGGCTTCCAGCACTTCCCAGGCTAGGACGAGGTCGGACATCTTGAGAGTGGCGTGCAGCCGCGCCTCCGGGGGTGGCATCTTTGACCAGCCTTCCATGTTTTCGAAGTTGGGACATGTGCTGGAGGGGTGCAAAGCGTGCACCACTCGGGGCGCCCCAACCGCATGCTGGTTGCGCCAGTCGTAGCATGGGCCACACATCACCAGACCGGGTTGCTGGAGGCTAGTTCCCTGCAACGGGTCACACCCTTCATCCGCATGCATACACAGATCGCAGTTCCATACTTCAGGCAGGCTCCCGTAGCTCCCTCCAAACCGTATTGCGTCGCCGCAAGCAAGGCATTGCAAGTGCCATGGCATCCCATACTGGGACAACGTTCCCAGCGGCTCGGCGCGGATTTCGTCGTGCGTGGCGGGGACTCCAGCCTCCGTGCTGATGGCGCCGTAGAGAATTGCGGACATCGTAGCCGCGGTACGCAGGCCGCGACCCCCACCAGGCACCTCCCCAACCGGGCAAAGCCCCCGATGCACAGTTCTGTCCCCCGGCCAAACAATGACGCTGCCCGGCGGGCCAGCAAAACGGACGCGCCTTAACGGCGTGGCTGACGGAAAGCCGGACGCTGCGTGATCGAGTGTGAAGTGGAACGCGCCGTCCTCGCACCGCTGCCAATGCCTTCCATCTACCGAATCAGGCAGGAGTTCCGTGTAGCTCTGCTCGTCAAGGAACATCCCGGAGGAAAACTGGGTAGGGAAAACTGGGTAGGGAAAACTGCCTCCTCGCCGCTCCGGAGCAAGAGGTCAGTGTGCCACATCTGCACCCAGCTCCCCAGGTTGCGCAGGAGGACAGCTGGGGATAGCAAGAACTGGCCAACCCCTGACACCCGGACCGCCTTCTGCATGCTGGCGTGATGATGCTCAAGCACCTTCCCCCAGATCCCCGGATATTCCGCTTTCGCGCGCTCCCAGTCCACCTTCACGGAATACCTGGCCCCTGGTCGGAGACACCGCTCGTCCCGCTCGACCCGCGGGTCCCACTCACGCGTGCTGAACAGGGAAGAGGGCGTCAGAAAATTCGCAACCGCACAGTCTGTAGCTTTTGTGAAAAGCGATGTACAGCGGGGACAATCCTTCACGCACACGAACGTTTCCAAGATCCGCGCGCACTCCGCCTTACAGTCTTCAATCTTCTGGTGGCATAAACGTATGCGCAGCTGCAACGCATCGCCCAGTGCCGTGGGGTCAACCCCTTCACGCACGGCGATGCGATGGAGCTTGCAAAAAGACTGTACCCGTTCCCAGGAGCTTCTGACGTTCTCCTCACGGTTCCCCAGCGCGACAGCTTCACACCGTTTAGTCATCATCGCTGAATCAGCCGGTGATGGGGATTCCAATTCTTCCATAGCCGCCGTCCAGCAATCCGCCAAGTTCACCAGATCCTGAATCGTGCACCCGTGTCTTTCGCACTGGTTCTGCACCATACGAAGGGTGGCCATACAGCATGCGGCCCAGACAAGCAGGCACGCCTTCTCCAGGTCAACCAATACGCAGTCCCCGTTGGACCCGCAGGATATGGGAGGGGGCACCACGTGCATGCCTAGCCCCTCCAGATCTTCGGGTAGCCCCGACTGCACGTGAAGAACCCTACATGGCGTATCCGCATGTGGATGGCCGTCCATGGCAGAGCACGCCATTGATACCTGGCCAACATACTGCGCCCCGCACCGACCCACCCGGGATACCCCACCCCATCCCACCCACGATTTTAAGCGCCGCTGCTCACCCTTTGGCCGCTGATTCGCAACCGCAGATGAAGCAGCATAAGGCACGGCGCCGGGGAGAGCGCCACACGCGCCACGCGCCTGATTCGGCGCGGAGCGGAGCAGCCTCCCCGATACAATCGGTCCCCACCCCGTGCATGCACACAGCACCGTCGGGTACATGCATAATCAGATCTTGCGACATTGCATCATAATGACTTTTGAGGTCCACCAGGGCAGGCCGTCCAGGGCGGTCTCATACACACACGCACACGCACGCACGCACGCACGCACGCACGCGTTTTACACACAAAGATGATTTATGCTCAATATTGTTACATCTCATTACATTACGTTAAGTGCGCAAACAGGCCGAGCATGTTAATTGGTGTCTTCTTCGCTAGTTTCACTAACATACTCCTCATCATCGTCGGACGGATCCGTGTGTGTCGGACACTCCGCCTCCGATTCCACAATTTGTGCATACTCCTGCCACTCCAGCCAATGCTCCCTTCGCGGGTGGTACAGCCGCACGACCACGTAACCGTTTGGGGGCCGCTCTCCAAATTCTCCATCATACGTCCCTTCGGGAACATCATGTTCCGTGGGCGCTGCGGTCCATACGTGGTCTGGGTTGAATCCGACAATTTTCGCTTCGATAATCCAGGGCGCCGGTACGAACCGGCTTTCATGAAGCGTCACCGACCATCCAATACGCACAGGCAGCGAGCCCCCGTTCTCCGTGTTGACCCATGTATGCTGCCACGCATACCACAAACTACACGTTCAACGATAGGGATCACAACCCCCATCGCGCGCAGCCTCCCCGCACCCTTTGTCCCTGGGTCCTCTGGTCCTTGCGTGCACACTATGCACCTGTCTACTGTACGCGCACCCTCACCCATCCCTCCCCACTCACGACTCGCAGCGCCGCTGCTCACCCTTTGGCCGCTGATTCGCAACCGCAGATGAAGCAGCCTATAACACGGCGCCGGGGAGAGCGCCGCACGCGCCACGCGCCTGATTCGGCGCGGAGCGGAGCAGCCTCCCCGCACCCTTTGCCCCTGGGTCCTCTGGTCCTTGCATGCACACTCTGCACCTATCTACTGTACGCGCACCCTCGCCCATCCCTCCCCACCCACGACTGGTTGGCCAGCAGCCTCCCCGCACCCTTTGTCCCTGGGTGCTATGGTCCTTGCGTGCACACTATGCACCTATCTACCGTACGCGCACCCTCGCGCATGCATCCCCAGCGACGATCGCAACCACAGGTTGACACTTTGAAGGACACCGAAAACATCCACATGATCACTTTTAAAGAACAAATAACAAGTTGTAAGTTAACAACCTAACAAAAGGCCAGCGGAGACTCAGTAGCATTTACATAATGTACTATTCACATAATGTACACACATGTTGAAAAGAGGTTCACTCAAACCACTTCTGCCTACAGCATGGGCACGTCACCCACCTCGAGGAGGCAAGGGTTTCTACAAGCAAAGAAAAACACCAAATATGCATGTATTTCTCTTTACACTCGCATCCTAGGCCACCGCAGTCCACTACATCCTCCGGATCCACTTCCTCTAAACACACTATGCAGAACGCCTCCTCGGATCTGGGGAAAAAGATTCTCTGGACGTCCTCCCACGTGTATTCCTCCTCCATTGCATCTCCCTGTGCAAGCCCGTGACCTAGGGTCGATTTGCCATAACGTCGCGCAGTTCCTCCTAAACATCCTGCTATAACCAGCCGCCGTGCCACCATGCACACCGGCCTCCCCCGCGCCCATGGTTCTTGTTTATTATTATTATTTATTTGTATATTTCTACACAATACGCACACACAATAATACGCACGCATACATCTGTTATAAACGTATGTCTTCATCAATTACGGTTGGTGAGGTATGTTTTTGCCTAGTTGTCCACTACTTGGATTTCACTATGCGGCAGCCACGGTCTTTCTCTACCGAAAAGTGTAGGACACCAGCTAGCACCTCATGCTGCCACAGCTCCTCCTCGTCCCCGTCCCAAGGGTATCGAACTTTAAACCGCAGCCGGGGCTGCCCTTCTGCAGGCACGGTGACCCGATGCACTTCTGGGAACCCGTGGTCAATGGCACCGGGAGGGATGAACTGCCGCTCAGAAACATAAAAATTGATACCCCTACCCGGCGGCGAGGTGACGCTCGGTACGTAACCCGTGACCCAAGGACCTTCGTATTCTTCTACTTCGCCGCCCACCGCGTTGACCCACTTGGCGGACAACACTTGCGCACCATACCATGTCCGTCCATAAGCTGACGGATATGGATACAGCCGTCGCGCTACATAAGACCCTACATATGGCCAGCCGTCGCTGGTCGCCTGGTCATATGCCCGTCCGACGGCAGCCTTCCACACAGCCTGTCCCACCCATGACTCGCGGTTCACCACTTGGCCGCTGATTCGCAACCGCAGATGAAGCAGCCTATAACACGGCGCCGGGGAGACCGCCGCACGCGCCACGCGCCTGATTCGGCGCGGAGCAGAGCAGCCTCCCCGCCCCCTTGGTCCCTGGGTCCTATGGTCCTTGCGGGCACGCTTTGCACCTATCTACCGTACGCGCACCCTCCGCCATCCCTCCCCACCCACCACTCGCAGCGCCGCTGCTCACTCTTTGGCCGCTGATTCGCAACCGCAGATGAAGCAGCATAAGGCACGGCGCCGGGGAGAGCGCCACACGCGCCAAGCGCCTGATTCCGCGCGGAGCGGAGCAGCCTCCCCGCACCCTTGGTCCCTGGGTCCTATGCTCCTTGCGTGCACGCTTTGCACCTATCTACCGTACGCGCACCCTCGCGCATTCCTCCCCACCCACCACTCGCAGCGCCGCTGCTCACCCTTTGGCCGCTGATTCGCAACCGCAGATGAAGCAGCATAAGGCACGGCGCCGGGGAGAGCGCTGCACGCGCCACGCACCTGATTCGGCGCGGAGCGGAGCAGCCTCCCCGCACCCTTGGTCCCTGGGTCCTATGGTCCTTGCGTGCACGCTTTGCACCTATCTACCGTACGCGCACCCTCCGCCATCCCTCCCCACCCACCACTCGCAGCGCCGCTGCTCACCCTTTGGCCGCTGATTCGCAACCGCAGATGAAGCAGCATAAGGCACGGCGCCGGGGAGAGCGCCGCACGCGCCACGCGCCTGATTCGGCGCGGAGCGGAGCAGCCTCCCCGCACGCTTGGTCCCTGGGTCCTATGGTCCTTGCGGGCACGCTTTGCACCTATCTACCGTACGCGCACCCTCCGCCATCCCTCCCCACCCACCACTCGCAGCGCCGCTGCTCACTCTTTGGCCGCTGATTCGCAACCGCCGATGAAGCAGCATAAGGCACGGCGCCGGGGAGAGCGCCGCACGCGCCACGCGCCTGATTCGGCGCGGAGCGGAGCAGCCTCCCCGCACCCTTGGTCCCTGGGTCCTATGGTCCTTGCGGGCACGCTTTGCACCTATCTACCGTACGCGCACCATCCGCCATCCCTCCCCACCCACCACTCGCAGCGCCGCTGCTCACTCTTTGGCTGCTGATTCGCAACCGCAGATGAAGCAGCATAAGGCACGGCGCCGGGGAGAGCGCCGCACGCGCTACGCGCCTGATTCGGCGCGGAGCGGAGCAGCCTCCCCGCACCCTTGGTCCCTGGGTCCTATGGTCCTTGCGGGCACGCTTTGCACCTATCTACCGTACGCGCACCCTCCGCCATCCCTCCCCACCCACGACCTGCAGCGCCGCTGCTCACCCTTTGGCCGCTGATTCGCAACCGTAGGAAGCATGATATGAAACTTACGACAGACGGACTGGTTTGAGCAGAGGCCACAGGCCCACATGCAACGAGGGAGGAAAGAGAAACACAGGAAACATGATTCTACGAAACTTAGGACGGACGGACTGCTTTGAGCAGAGGCCACAGGCCCAGGGCATAGCGCACTGGATAATAACTTTCATTTCACGATACTACATAGTAACATCGTCTGCAGCATACGTATTCAGGATTATCCGGCACGCCACGATGGTAGACGGTAACTACTATGCTTCTATGACAACCGCGCTAACGAAGCTTGCTGTTAATCCTATACACGAAGTCTTTGATAGTGCCGTTTAAAATCACGTGCCAGAAGAGAGGACTCGTATCCTGGAAACACGCAGGCGTAGTGTATCACATGGTGTGCGCTCACGTCAGGTCAACAAAAGTGCCCGTGGGCGTGGGCAGAACCCACTCCACTGCAATGCCGTAACCATGCAAGTCGACAAGTCTATGCAAGCAGGGCGAACTATCCCTTCGCCTATATAGGTCAACATGAGTCCCGCCGCGCGAAAGTCTCAACACCAGAACCGTGCTGTGTACTCGTTCCGCATAGACTGTCAGGGTGTTGTTCACCAGGTAGCCCCAATGACACCGGTGTTGGTCACACAAATATTTCTTTTGTCGAGGAGTAATGCCCGTCTGGGTAGAGCCCCAACCCACAGACTTGGCCATCGCGGCCACAGTTCCCTTCAAGGCCTGCTCACTAAACTGGCCGGTAGTTGCCGCTGCTAGCGACCATATGAAACACTTGCCATCGCCGGGGACTATTACAAGCAGCCATGTGCGTAGAGAGCAGCGAGAGCGGCCCTACAAAAACACGCGAACGGACACTGTCACAGGGGCATACACTCGATGGCTGTGGAAGCATGCGCAGCTCGGGACCGACATCGCCAGGTATCCATGGCCCTGTCGATGGCCCGGGGAGAGCCACTCTTTGGCCGCTGCTCACCCTTTGGCCGCTGATTCGCAACCGCAGATGACGCAGCATAAGGCACAGCGCCGGGGAGAGTGCCGCACGCGCCACGCGCCTGATTCGGCGCGGAGCGGAGCAGCCTCGCCGCACGCTTTGTCCCTGGGTCCTATGGTCCTTGCGTGCACACTATGCACCTATCTACCGTACACACACCCTCGCGCATCCCTCCCCACCCACGACCTGCAGCGCCGCTGCTCACCCTTTGGCCGCTGATTCGCAACCGCAGATGAAGCAGCATAAGGCACAGCGCCGGGGAGAGCGCCGCACGCGCCACGCGCCTGATTCGGCGCGGAGCGGAGCAGCCTCCCCTCACCCTTTGTCCCTGGGTCCTATGGTCTTTGCGTGCACACTATGCACCTATCTACCGTACGCGCACCCTCGCGCATCCCTCCCCACCCACGACCTGCAGCGCCGCTGCTCACCCTTTGGCCGCTGATTCGCAACCACAGATGAAGCAGCATTAGGCACAGCGCCGGGGAGAGCGCCGCACGCGCCACGCGCCTGATTCGGCGCGGAGCGGAGCAGCCTCCCCGCACCCTTTGTCCCTGGGTCCTATGTTCCTTGCGTGCACACTATGCACCTATCTACGGTACGCGCACCCTCGCGCATCCCTCCCCACCCACGACCTGCAGCGCCGCTGCTCACCCTTTGGCCGCTGATTCGCAACCGCAGATGAAGCAGGATAAGGCACAGCGCCGAAGAGAGCGCCGCACGCGCCACGCGCCTGATTCGGCGCGGAGCGGAGCAGCCTCCCCGCACCCTTTGTCCCTGGGTCCTATGGTCCTTGCGTGCACACTATGCACCTATCTACCGTACGCGCACCCTCGCGCATCCATCCCCACCCACGACCTGCAGCGCCGCTGCTCACCCTTTGGCCGCTGATTCGCAACCGCAGATGAAGCATGATATGAAACTTACGACAGACGGACTGGTTTGAGCAGAGGCCACAGGCCCACATGCAACGAGGGAGGAAAGAGATACACAGGAAACATGATTCTATGAAACTTAGGACGGACGGACTGGTTTGAGCAGAGGCCACAGGCCCACATGCATCAAGTCGAGCAGAGGCCGCATACATGAAGCAGGATAAGGCACAGCGCCGGGGAGAGCGCCGCACGCGCCACGCGCCTGATTCGGCGCGGAGCGGAGCAGCCTCCCCGCACCCTGTGTCCCTGGGTCCTATGTTCCTTGCGTGCACCCTATGCACCTTTCTACAAAGAAATAAACAAAGATATATGCCGGGAAAAAAAACAATCCCACCCATGACTCGCTGTTCACCCCTTGGCCGCTGATTCGCAACCGCAGATGAACAGTCGCCCGACAGGCTGCTGACCAGGCACCCGCGGAGTGGCGGCTGCGTTCACTAGATGAAGGGCGGGCGGGCGGGATCCCGTACGGGAAGGGAGGGGAAGGAAAAGTTCACGGTCTTACCGGGTTTTCCTCGACCACTCCTCCAGCGACCGGGGGGAGGCCGCCTCCCTGCACGGTTGCAGCTTCGGAGGCCTGCGCACCAGTTCACGAAAGCATGTTTGAATCCACTGCGGAAACCATGGGATATTCCCACAGCAGTGGCATCCCACAGCGTGCATGCCGGAAAACAGGGGAGTCCGCATACCTGAATGAATACGCACAGCCGGTGACTTTTCCTAAGCACGCGATTCCGCACCAGGGCGCAGTCACCGGCTGTGTGTATCCACATATTCGCTGACCACCTATTTACGCAGAAACTTTCAGGAGCCGTCCGCTCTTTCAGTCGAACAGCGGTTAACTAATTAAGCCACGAACCTATCCAACATGCACATCCACAAGAGACAAGCATGGGGCACGTAACCTTTGGAGCGAGTGCGGCCTGGCCTGCATACCTGAATGAATACGCACAGCCGGTGACTTTTCCTCAGCACGTGATTCCGCACCAGGGCGCAGTCACCGGCTGTGTGTATCCACATATTCGCTGACCACCTATTTACGCAGAAACTTTCAGGAGCCGTCCGCTCTTTGAGTCGAACAGCGGTTAACTAATTAAGCCACGAACCTATCCAACATGCACATCCACAAGAGACAAGCATGGGGCACGTAACCTTTGGAGCGAGTGCGGCCTGGCCTGCCTCGCTGCCAACCGTGGCCGTCCTTGCCCGTTTAGGTGCACCTTGTTCAGCAGCGCTCGTTGCTCCTGTTCGGGTACTCTCCATTCTTAAGTAACAGTACTCGCTTTTTAAAGTAAACTACCTGTTCTGCATACATTGCAACAGAACTGCTTTCTGTCACCCGCGTGATTCAAGAAAAAAGTAAAACTACTTACCAGCCATTTTCTTTCTCGACCTTCTGCTACTTAAATTAAATAAACAAAAAAAATAAACTGTTACAGTTTAACTGTTTTTTGAAAACTTCAACTTCAAGAACCTAACTTGGTTTCTTGGCTACGTTACCTCTATCTCTTACCAGCTATGGTGCGCGTGGCCACTAAAATCGGCTACCTTTCGGCTCCCTACTGGTTTAGCCGAGACAGGTATGATACGATCTGTATGTGACGCATCCCACCTATCTACTGAACGATGATGTATACCCCTGCCTGCGTTCATACCTGGCCGCCATTCGCCAGTCGCTCCACTCCTGCCAATTCTACCTTGGCCACAGACCAGAGAATTGCACATCTACCATTCAGGATCCTCGTTTACCACGGTTTACCAGCTCCGTCTCTATATTTATACTACATTGCGAAGTTTTATATCCATTTACCATTAGGCCACGACCATTTACCATTCCAGATCCTCGTTTACCACGCTCCGTTCTGAAATTACCAGGCTTTTACCATGCTTCAACCTATGTTACCGCAAATTACCAATGATTTACCGTCAGTTATTTTTTTTTAATAAATATTTTAACGTTTACCACCTGATTATCACCCCACATAGGGGCTTACCGCCGTTTACCACCAGTTTACCACATTTTAACACCAGTTTACCACATTCTACCACGATTCCTTCTCAGTGTGCCGGCTCGCCAACGGCTTCTCGAGCATCTCCGGGGCCCATCTATCGGCGCCACACGTCGAGCATGTCCGGCACATTGCGTGCTCTCCATCGAATCTGCAACATCCATTTACACAGATGTCCACCGACTTAGAAGGCAAGCCATACATGGATAGATGTCCTATGGCCTCTTGGTAGTTCTTCGGTAGAGTGCCCTCCGGGAACATCTTCGGCAAATTTAGACGAAGTATCTCCAACAAGTCGTTAAAGGATCCTTGACTAAGGCCATGCTCCAAGTTCCATTCCAAGAGATCGAGCATGAGCATGAAGGCATGGTTTTCCTTACCAGAAGCATCCTGCGAAACCGACACCACAATTAGAAATGGGACGGACATTGCCACGTAACTGTGCAAACATGGCAATGTTCGCCTTGTTTACATTTAGAAATGGCAAGACATGGCCATGTCTGTCCAGTACCTTATTAGCCAGTGCATATCCTCACCTTAAACCTCACCTGAAACCACATTAACTCAAAGTGCAGCAGCAGCAAGCGACACCGCGGTTGTTGTGTTATTTTCAGGTCGCACCTTTACCATCTCCGCCAAGCTCTCTAGTATCTCGTTGATTACATCCATCTCCTCGTCATTCGCCTCGTGTGCGGTACCACTCATGCCATCATCTCGATGGGGGATGAACATTGGGTGCGATCGCACTCCCACAAGGCACTCCACGATAGGAAATGCCACATCCCATGACTGGTTGCCGCAATGAAGAGAGATGTGCACGTCATCCTCCGGATACATATCGTCGAAATTGCCGGGT
>LGRX02011678.1:0-35898 GCA_001247695.2 Cymbomonas tetramitiformis | reverse complement strand
ATGGCGAGCATGACGACACAGGGCTTTATGAGCATGCCAACACAGGGAGCATGGGGAGCATGCCAACACGGGGAGCATCGAGAGCAGACAACACGGGGAGCATGGGAGCCTGCTAACATGGTGAGCATGACAACACGGGGAGAATAATGAGCATGACGGCACCGGGAGCATGGGGAGCATGACAGCACGGGGAGCACGGGGAGCATAACAGCACGGGGATTACGGAGCATGACCACATCGTGAGCATAACAACACGGGGAGCACGGGGAGCATGATAGCACGCTGAGCACCGGGGAAATGACCACATGGTGAGCATGACAAGACGAGGAGCATGAGCTGCACGGTGAGCACGGGGAGCATAAGCTGCATGGAGAGTATCGTGAGCATGGCAGCACACAGAGCATAAGGCTAAAGGGGCACCACTGGTGTAGAATACGCACTATGCCGATAGCAGGTGGCCAATAACACCCGGACGCAGGTCGAAACCAAGGCGCACAACACGGGTAACGACACGAACTCAGGTACGAGCTGGTGAAGAAGTACGAAGGTGAAGATGACGGTCTCCATGGTGCTGGTAGAAAAAATCCTGCAAAATCGCACTCGCCCGGCTTCCTAATAGGAAAATGCAAATACCGAAACCACATCTTACCGAAAACAAGACCATCCCTATAAACTAGCATCAACGCCCCCTACGATGTGGCAGGGCATGTGCCATGCCACACAAACCGTCGTGCCACACAAATTAGTCACCATACCTTATGGTTAGTATACCATGGAAAGCCTTCACAACTTGTCATCATCCTAAAAGACAAAAATCTATTCCTAGACTACCGAAACCACATCTTTCCGAAAATATAGAACCTCCCCACAAACTTGCTTAGTACTGCCTCTTCCGTGTCATGCCACACAAACCGTCGTGCCACACAAATTAGTCACCCGTACCTTATGGTTGGTATGCCATGGAAAGCCTCCACAACTTCTCATCATACTAAAAGACAAACATTAATCGCTAGAATACCGAAACCACATCTTTCCGAAAATATAGAACCTCCCCACAAACTTGCATTAGTACTGCCTCTTCCGTGCCATGCCACACAAAACATCGTGCCGCACTTTTGGAATACTCATATCGGGGCGATCATGAAGGAAAGTTTCGCACCTTGAATATACAATATGCGCGTGAGTCTAATCGTGTAGCTCCTCGAGGATAGTCGCCAGTCTGCAAAATCCCGTTACATTTTTACTATCCATTTCCACAACGACCACGAAAAACAAGAAAGGTGAAACCCTTTAAAACGCCTTAAAGATAACGCGTTGTGAAAGATAGCATATATCGAAGACCTTAGTTAACGAAGAACTTAGATCGCGAAGTACTCGAAAGCGTTATCCGATCGACGTAAACGACAGTAGTGTGATGGATATCACCTCGTAGTCTGCCATCAGGCGACAAGAATCCCAAGAAACCGCCATTAACACAAATACGGAGGAAACCAAATCCCTACGAAATCGAAGGTGACATACTACTATGCCACAATCCTAAGATGTCCGCGCGACGAGAGTAAGAAGAAACACTATCTCATCGATGATATCTGTGATATTCTCTATCTTGAAAAGTCGCTCGCTCCCAATCAATATTCCATAGCATAACAATGTTGTGAAAAGCAGTATTCCAAAAAAGTCTCACGAGAGAGGCAATAATAGCTGCGCAAAACCCACCACATCCTGATCTCCGCGACATGCAGTGTCAGGCGCACCTTCAAACACCACAGGATCTGCTTCCACCTTTTTGCGCGTAAAATGTGTCGCTCGCTCGTAAGAGGTTGTGATATCAATAGATTACTATTGCGGCTATTGCTGCAACTCCTTTCGCTTCCAGCCGCCGAAACTTTTTATTCGGCTGCTGCAACTTCAGCCCCGCGCTGGAGAGATTCGCACTCGATTGATAGAGACTTGCAAATTTGCGCTTTTTATTTTAAATTTGTTTTTCATGAGAAAAACGCAGCATAATTCGAATGCACGCCTTCACAGTGCCAAACCGATCGACTGTCCGAGTGCGTCCTCCATAATGACGTGGAACTGACGTCAGCGTTGTTCCTGTCCTCCGCGGTCTTCGAACCTGTCCTCGGTGCCTTGACATGTAGGGAAATCATAAGGAGCAGAGGTCAAGTATTGTGATTTCAGAATTGTCGATACAGTGCATGCATCACTGAACTAATAAGTACTGAACTAATATAGCACTGAACTAATACGCGAATCTGTGCATCCACCAATAATCACTGAACTAATTAATTATTAGTTTAAAAAAATATCACTGAACTAATACTTTATTAGTTCAGTGAGAACTAATTAATTATTAGTTCAGTGCACTGAACTAATAACTTATTAGTTCTGGAAAATATTATTGAACTAATAATATATTAGTTCAACGGAAACTAATAAATTATTAGTTCAGTGCACTGAACTAATAATTTATTAGTTCCACATGTCGAAATCGGATGGATGTCAGCCGCAACCCTGCCGCCAGATTTCAAGCGTCAATATTGTTGCTTTCTTTAATTCCTTCATAAACTTTCACCCGTCGTCATGGGTCGCGGCCGAGTGCCTGGCACGTCTTGTAAGGGCTTGCAACACACAACTTTATCGTTTGAGGCTAAACAATCCATTCTAACATGGGCTTCAGAGAAGAACGAGCATGGCCAGTGTCCGACTCAGGCAGAGCTAGCGAGGAGAGTACAAATTTTTTACAACTTGCCAAAAGCGCCCAGCCAAGCTACGATATCGCAGCAACTCTTAAGAAGCGAAAAGAGTTAGAATCAAAGTTCGAAACATATTCAAGCAAAGATAAGGCTCTTAAGAAGGATAGGGGATCCTACGTTCCGGAACTAGAGAAGGCTTTGTACGCTTGGTTTCTTCAGCTCGAAAATGCCGCAGCCCCGATCAACGACGAAATCCTATTAACAAAAGCGCGCGCGATCGGTGAAGAGTTGGTTGCTCAAGGCACCACCTTGTACGAGAAGTTCCGATTCTCGCCGCAGGTGAACCAAGTGCTGCAGGAAGTGTGTCAGGGTCATGACCGATGCCATATGTGTCATACATGTCATACGTGTCATACCTGTCAGACATGTCATACCATGTCATATCATGTCGTGTCATATATTATTATGACAGTCGTCAGTACGGTCGACCATGACTGTACATGTCGAGTCGCGTCATATATTATTATGACAGTCGTCAGTACGGTCGACGATGACTGTACATGTCGCCAGATGATAATGTCACATCATCTGTCATTATTCAAGGAAAGACTTGAATGACCCTGTCATCGAGAGTTCGTACGTCGAACTCGAAGATGGCAAAGCAAAGATACATCTTGAATACAAACAAGAACCATCTTGCTTTAAGCATGTGCGGAACACGCATGCACAGTATGAACGAACTAGTCGTTATTACAATACTGGTCGTTCAACCTACGTCTCGGGTTCACAACCCAATGGCGGTACCATCTAAGATGATGGGAGACGTATGGTACAAAGTGAGGAAGCGTTGTGCTTCAGTAGTTCTTTATTCAGAGACTGCAACTCACAACCCGCTTGACTGTTACACTTGTGTGTGCCGTTCAACAGCACAGTGTTTATTTGATATACTGTATAATATTTGTGGGCTCGCATATCAGCCATAACATAATGGTATTCTAATTTAGCTCGTCAAGGCACGAACGAGAACTCAATTGTGTGCAGCGCATAGATATCATTAATTTGTGTCGACAGGTTGCGGAGCATATAAGGCGACGCACTCGCATAAATTGAATATTGATATATCCGCTGCAATAGCGAAGATAGCGTGCGAGAAAATTTTCGCGTTCACAGAAGCGCACTCGCAGAAACAGCTGATCGCACATACTACACGATAAGGTGTGCATATGGCATACATCCGCGCAGCAATGAGACGTACTCGCATAAATGGTTCGCAAATGTATACATGTTCGCAGATGCGACGTGGAAGCATAATCATCAGCGGAATCGTTTCCGCGCGGAAAGTCATCAGCGCAGCATTACAATTTTCGTGATTGCACCAAATTGCTTTTTGTACGGCTTCATACATGTTGATGCGCGATGGTCACTAATTTGCAGTTGGCAGCATGCGCGATGGTCGCATATTTTTGCAGAAGTGGATCGCAGCTTACAGCATGCATGCCAATTACATGCGCGCGCTTGTATGAATCACGCTCGAAAATTGTTCAGAATGATATATGGCATAGTGGTCATCGACGGAATTTTGATCCGTATACATGTCAGCGCTCGTATAATGCGCTGATGAATGGCGACGACAATACATGCTTTTCCCGAATAGCCCGAAACCCTGAATACTGTATACATGTATTAGAATACTGTATCTTATAAATTATCTCATAACACTGCTGTTTTCGCGGTCTAAGCGAGTCCTGGCTATTTTCGGAATCACTGTTACGAAGGCAAAACAAAAATGAGCGTCTGCCTCACCCTTCCACGCCGCCCTACTTATTCTCCCTCTCTAAACAAGTGTAACACCCGCTTATCCTTCCGTATCTTTTCACTGTCATAACTCCTCACGCGTACCGATACCGTACAGCGCGTGTCCTATGTTCGTCACAGAGACTGCTACAGCAAGTGTCACAACCCGGCTGAGGTACACGATAAGCCGTGGTTTGTGACATCCTGCCCGACCTGCCCGTGACGAGATGAGTAAAAGTACTGCAGGGCTACATATCACCGGAATATTACATCTCACCGCGTTATCACATCTCACAGGAATATTACATCTCACCGCGTTACTGCATCTCACCGCAATATTACATCTCACCGCACGTGTCTGTTTAGTTCAATGCCCAAAGTAATAAACTATTACATCGCCGATTAAACTAATAATTTATTAGTTCAGTGCACTGAACTAATAAATATTAGTTCAATGACTGAACTAATAGATTATTAGTTCAATGATTGAACTAATAAATTATTAATTTAGTCATTGAACTACTGTAATACATATTAGTTCAATGACTGAACTAATAATTTATTAGCGTTAATCACTCAACTAATACTAGCACTGAACTAATACCAATCTCTTACATCGAACGTATTAGTTCAGTGATGCATGCACTGTACATCCCAATATCGAATCAGGGGAGAAGTCCTGTCGCGATTGACCGGCCCCTGGCCGAGAGAGTCTCCCAAAAAGAGGGTTTGGCCGAAGATTGGCCGAAAGAATTTTGACCCTTAAGTATGCAAAAAGATGTCAAAACAAGAAAAAACAAATGTTTTCTCGAAAACTGGCCGAAAGGCCTCCGGAGAGGACTTCTCCCCTGTATCGAATATGAACTAGCTACTACCCGTAGGGCCCGCATTCGGTATGAGGGTGTTCGCGTCACGGTTTGGAATAATTAAATATAGATCCCCCCCCCCTTTCCATACACTGAACACTCTCTCTCTTTCGCGTTTTGGATTTATACCGGAGTAGACACTTGACACTATCGACTATTCTATGTTTAAAATAATTAAAAATTGTCGCACCGAAGGTGCATCTATTCCTCTCGTAATATTCTATCTTGAATCTAACAATCTTTACCGTGACACACGTCTTTTGTAAAATTGTATCCAGTCGGCTTTATGAATATCGATGGCAGCGCCAGCGGTGTCACTTCATGGATTCCCTCCACCTATTCACATTCAGAATTCACGCATCGTGGCGAATCGCTACGGAGACGTGTCAGGTGTCACTACCCGTAGGAACCTTTGGGGGGGAAACCCCGGCGTGCCACATACTAAAGCTTTGCAAATTGCAATGGGCCATCCCATGGCCATGACATGTACATCGCGATGTCGATGTCGATGTCGATGACGATGACGGCCCAGAACCGCCGAACATGACAGAATCAACAATCATGATTTGCAATTCAGCGATTCGGAGCGGTCAGACGCGAACACACATTTCCTCGTGCGGTTGAGACGTTGAGACCGTCGAGTGTTGAGACATGATATCGCAACATTCATTTTGGTTTTCCGTCGCTCCCGGAAAGGGCAGGCAGCCCTTATTTGACTTGATGGATATGAACTATCTGCGTGATATTGAGAACGCATATGGTTCGTATCTTATTCCCTGGACTGTTAGTAACCCACGGGTACCAACATTCTTCGGATCAAGTAAGCAATTCTCTTGAACCATGGGGGATATAATGAGCGCTCGGGAGTGTGAGTTCGCGCGGGTATGCACGTTTTCAAGAATGTCTTGACACTATGTTTAGTGTAGTGATCCCCATGCTCCCGTGGTTGCGACAACATCTATACTTCGTCACATCTCAGAAAACGACCACTGACATATTCATTACGATACAGTTGGCATGTTGGGACTCGAACCCAATCCGGGATGTATTCAGCTTACATCCCGGACACCATGCATGCTATATTACACGACTATTGAAAACAGCATAAAAAAGTCGCGTGAAATATTTCAAGTTGACTATGCGTGCCAAATATAAAAAACTGTGATGAGAAAAACGAAGGGAGCTCAAGGAGCTCAAGGGCTCGAAGGAAACCATGGCGGTAGAGGATGGTTGGTCGCAGAGGTGAACTGCCACGCGCCACCTACCCCAACGAAAGCGAAACCTGACGAAAGGGTTAGCACGCAATTCAAATACAATAACAAACTTTTACACCCAGGTCAGTGGGAAAAACAGGCACAAAGTAAGTAGGCACAAACCAACAAAGAGTGGGGCTGTATGGGCGGGCGCACTGCGGTGAACTGTTTCGGCATACACCATATTTGCAAAATCGAGTCAGTCGCGGAAATTGCCGCAGAAAACGTGCAAAATTGAAAACTTCCAAAAGAACATTCATTGCTCACAAATACGGTCGGGACCACTTGTGAAGCAGCCGTACAAACAGCAAAGGAGAAACGGGAAAACAGAGAGCTAGGAACCAACGTACCGTAAATTGGAGCTTTGAATCTCACGGCACCTAGCTTTTTCTCTAGATGTCACCCTGCTGGAAAGTGGGTTGAGCCCCTTTGTGGGCGCGCTATAGTAGAGGGAGTAGCCCCTAGTGTTTTCACTAGCCTGCTTTGCAGGGTTACCGCACTCTCAGGACTTTGTCCCTTCTGCTAGCGTAAATGTTTTATTATTATTATCTCACGGGCAACCTGCACAATCTCCGACACGCCCACAAACCGCGCTTTCAGTTTACACATAAACAATGAAAAATAGTGAAAAGTGAAAAATAGTGAAAAGTATAAAGCTGGAGTTGCAGGCAGTTCAGGTCTGCGTGCAGTGTAGTAGTGCAGGGTGGGCGCTCCTGGTGAATAATGAATGTAACGTTGGCAGGCGCGGAACGTATTTGGAACGGGTGCTCGGTCAAACACTCATACCGTCTACATACGCGGGTCCGCGGCATTCTCGATTCAGGATTAGGTTCCATGAACCTGCTTCATGGATAATAGGAAAAATTAACGATGAGAGTCCAGGAAATATCCGGATCTGACGCCCGTAACCATCTAAGATTCAATCGGACGATAACCTGATTTTTGGTGGGAATCTAAAACATCATTGGCTCGAATTTTTCGAACCAATACCTGACCTGAATGGAAGATCGGGTATGAAAAAGTTACGAATTTAATGAAGTACTGTGAATATGATTGGTCAGATGAGCAGCGTCTGTGAGCTCCTCGCAAAATCTGGAGTAGGACAGCCGACGTCTGCAGTAGGACAGCCGACACGATGCGGCAGATCGGCATTTCTGAATCGGAAGGCTCAAAAAGAGCATATTACGCGACTTAATAATATAGAAGATATCGATACCCGCTGCCCAGATGACGCCTTGACGATGACCGTCAAGCGTCATCACCGTGCCGCTGCCGATGCCGCTGCCGCTGCCGCATGTGCGCATCGGCATGCCGATGCCGCGTGCCGCTTGCCGATGCCGCTGCCGATGCCGCTGCCGATACGTGCACCGCACGCGCACGTTCGCGTCGCGTCACGTGATGATCATGATGACAACTTGACTTAACACTTAGACTTATGACTACTGTATCGTGTATGGGACGGGGACGGGAGAATCGAGAATGTCATTGTGATGCGCGCACCCGAGACCCGACCGTCTATTTTAGTTTAGATAAAAGTCTTCATTTGAATCATAGCAGTGCGCTTCGTTGAAACCTGAGACCTATTTGCAAGTGCTCGCTCGTCTCCGACGATGATGTGTATACTATAAGTCAAACTTGTGACGTTACCTTAGACATGCATTAATTCATTCGAAGATTGTAACACGGATTCCGTATACCCACTTCGACCTGTGTTAGAAAGGGGGAGGCTGTCCTCGTATACAGCATTTTTCCCAGGCCCCTCAGTCCAACCGAAAGAGTTTCAGGCGCCCTTTAGCTAAAATTGGGCTGGTATCTCCGACGTCGAGCGAGTACAGCAACTCGCACAATCCGGTGCAAGATGAATCGCTTGTATTTGGCTCTTGCACTTTGCGCTGTTTTGGCAGGGCAAGTGGCTGGCCAGGTGAATTTTGAGCAGCCGCCCGAGAACCTGAATTTTGAAAGCCTTTCAGATAGGTCTTACCTGGAAAATTTTGAAAGACTCCTTCATGCACGTCTTCGCATAAGGACCTATAAGTTTTCTCTAGCAGCCTTGAAGGTTTCAGAGTGCTGCCGCGAAGGAAGCACTCCACTGTTGACAAACAGTTGCGACGCCAAACTGCTTCTCAGATTTTTTGAGGCCCTCTGGAGGTTTACTTTAGACTGCCACCCTAGAGTTTGTCTCCTTGTGCACCGATTGCCACCTGCTTCGGATGAAGAGGGTGGAGCGTTTCGTTCGGGTCAACGGTAAACGTCCTTTATTCAGTGCCCCAAGCCTCGAGAAGAGTCGTCGCGGAGGTAGCCCGGCCAAGCCGGCTTGATCGAGACATTGTTTTTGTCCTATTCCTTATTTTAAAAGATTAAAAAGAATCTTCAGCACTTATTGATAGCTGTTGCATGACCATCTTCAGTTCGGGCTTGTCTCTGGACATTCGTTCAGGTTGGAATAAGCCGGTCCCCTTCCTTGGCCATATAGGCTAGGGTAACATTTTCTGATTAGTAAGGCGATTGTCATGAAACCAGATATGGACCCTCTTCGAATTTCTCTCGACGCTTGTTAAAGCGAACAGGGGATAATTCCACACCGTATGTCAACCGTTAGCACATGTCTTGGCTCGTGACGCACAATATTTGCCCACGGCCAGACAAGATTTCGAGTTCTTGGATTATTTCCCCCCTCCCCCTCCCCGTTTTTTCGCGAGCTTTGTAGAACAAGTGTCACGCTGAAAACCCTTAGACGACGGGGGGTCTGCCTTTCATGGTGCCTGATCTCCAAAAGCAGCGGCACATATTATTGAAATTTCCCGTAAACTAGACCGTGAAGTAGACTGTTCCGGCGTTCAATGCACTGATACCCTAGTGTGCGTGCAGACTGTGTATGAGACGGTTTTGCGATTCGACTGCAAGTTGCAAATTCAATTTGTTCAAGAGGATGGACACTTCGTGTTGGACGACGGTACGAAATATTTTACCACGACGACATTTGAGGTGCGTCTCTTGCTGAGCGCCAGGTTTACGCTCGTTTCTGCGAGGCCCGCGAGCAGCTTTCATGCACCCAGCGGGAGCTCCCTGCCTCTCGTTGACCGCCTGGGCGCGGCGCTTCCAACAACGCGAGGCACTGCGAACCTTTACCATCGTCGAAGTTTCCATTGGACCAAGTTGCAGAGTTTTCCACCTGACGAGTTTCCTGAAGCATGTTCTCAATTTTTAATCTTCACAACATACGAAAAGAGCGATGACTTTAGGCCATCGGTTCGACTCGGGGCCCGGCTCCACGAACCCTCGTCAAGTTGATGTGTGCTGTCTTTTAAAGCTCAGAGCACGTGCCGAGCTTTCTCCGATTGAGGGTACTACTGCTCTGCTGAAACGGTGAACGAATTGTGACCGAACACATACCTTGTGTAGCCCTTTCCCGAGAGAGCCCTTTCCTGAGCTCTACCCGGGCCTGGAAATCGGAACTAAAGTGTCAGCCGCCGTCTACCTTTTCATGACGGTACCATATGGTGTTTGCAGGGCTATATCTGGCATCACGTAATTGCTAGTATCGACGAGGACGGCTTCGGTGTTCTTGCAGTCGATGGAGAGGTGAGCGCACGTAGCACTAGGCACGACCTGTCGCCTTGGTTAGTTTACTTGCGCCATTAGTTGGTTCGCCGTTGACCACCATCCCTTCGCGCTTTACCGGCGTTGCCTTCCCCGGGAGCCCGGAGGCCGGTTTTCAAGGCCAAGGACGTATTTCGTTGCGGTTTCTTGCGGCATCTATCTGGCCTCCTTGTCCTGCCTGAGTTGAGGAAACGGAGATATACCCAAAGCTTTTTGCCTCTTTCAGCGTCCTCGTCGCACGTCCGGCTGCCAAGATCTCCCCAGACGGTCGGTCAGACGCGGTCTGTGCTTCGTCTTTCGTTGATGACAAGTCGAAGTTGCGCTTTCGGAAGCCTTCTGTTTCTCTGGCTTTGTCAACTGTCAGTATTTCACGGCACCCTGAACCTTGGATCAACTGCCTTGCAGATCATGGAACTGGCGCGTGCCGTCGACGTCACGAACGTCACTCTGGGACTCCAGGAACCGCTTGGCTTTAATTTTACCACCTCCATGTATCCGAACAGATGCATTCCTCCAGACTACTACTCTGAGCTCCAAAATGGGCGTCGGCGTCACCTGCTCGACGACCACCTGTTCGATACCGCTCCGCCAGCCCCTGAGGCCTTCAACGGCCAAGATTTTGAAACCAGGCAAGAGGAAGACATGGATAAAATGATGCACTATGTCGTAGCAGATTATCCCCCGCCCATCGGCTATCAAGAGACGAATGACACCGAGACGGCGAATAACCTACCCTGCAACTGCAGCTTCTTCGTTGGGACCCCCTGTGAGGACGGGTCCACGAAGGGTCTCGAAGGGTTTATTGACGAGGTGGCGGTGTGGAACCTCGCGGTGCCGCAAGAGCACCTCAAGTACACCCTCTTCCACATGCCCGCGTTCAAGCAGATCAAAGAACTCGAGGCGCCGCGCGGTCGCACCATCGACCTTGCGGTGGGGCGTGTGCTCTATGTCCGCTGGAACAATCCCTGTTTGGAAGCCCCCGTGCAGGCGCCGCCGGCCCCTCCTCCTCCCTCTCCCCAGTGCGACAACGAGGGTTGCTTTGCCTCGCGGCGCCGCTTGTCACAGATCTCCGGCACCCAGGATGTCCGTGTCCAATACGTCACGGATCACGCCGGGTATGCCGGTGGCCGCGAGACGGAGGACGGCAGCTACGTCCTGGATGCTGACAACGACCAGGCCGTCTTTGTCGACTTTCCGTACAACTCCCGTTACGTGTATTCCGGAGTCCCGTGGGCCGCCCCCTACGTCGGTGACTTGGCGTTCAGCCAGGATTCCATGGACTCCAGCGGCGGGCAGCTTCCCCTGGACGGCGGCGTTCTCGTCACTGTTAGCGGGGTGGGCTTTGCTCGGAGCCCCTTCCTGAAGTGTGCCGTAGACCAGCCCGACCCGGCGATGCTTCGCAACAACTATCCCGGTCCCCGCGAGGAGTTCAAGTCGAAGGAGTATGAGCCCTCCTTTTACAACTCCTTCTTCTGGGAAGGACTGCCGGCATCCATGGATACGTTGGTGGATGCGCCCTACAACTTTGACGCTAGCCCGGATTACCTCGTCACGGACGCCACCGCGCAGTTCTTGCCTTGGGAGGGGAGCCCCCGCATCCACTGGTCGTACAACGCTGAGTGGGTAACGGACGGTGATCCCTACGGACCCACCCGTGATGGCTTGACCAACCCCTTCGTGGAGAACGACTACGATCCGTACAATCTTGATTTCGTGTACGGGTACTACGAGGTGCTGACGTGTACTGCGCCGGCCTCTGCTTTCCCAAGCGATGAGTACTACTTCGGGGTGACCAATAACGGCGGTCTCCTCGGATCCCCCCCCTTCGCAGTGACCATTCAGGAGTATGCTGGTGAGTTCAAGTATGTGGACGGTGGTACCATGGTGATGCCCAATGGTGAGAACGGCCTCACCCGTGCGATGGGGAACACATTCACCATCTCCTGCTGGCTGTATCTCGACACTCCGACCCCGACGGAGCTGCAAACCCTCTTCAAGCTCACGCACGCCGATGCCTCGACCCCTTACACCGGGGTGTTCATCAACGGCACCTCCATTCTGCCATACACCAACGGAGACAACCCGGAGTACGAGGCTGCCACCGACCTCACCGTCCAGGAATGGCACTTCATTGCCCTCGTAATCACGGAGAGCCCCAAAGGTCAGCTCTGGTTCTACGTGGATGGCGAGACGAAGCTGGCGGACGGAGATGAGGGAGTGCAGATGATTCCTTTCAGCAACTCCCCTGTGGACTTTCATGTGGGCACTAAGCTCGAGGGCAAGATCGATGAATTGAAGGTGTGGAACGCCGAGCTAACGCTTGCCGATCTGAACGAGCACCACATGTTCCACCGCGAGGACCCGGATGACTTGTCAGACAACCTCCTCGCTAACTTCCGCTTCAACAAGGATTTCACCGATTCTGTGGGTGGTTTCACTGCGTCCATCACCGGCACTGTCGGGCTTGTTCCCATTGCGGCACCGTGGGAGCCTTCCATCATTTACGCCATCAACGACGTACCTTTTGCAGAGATCCCTGAGCGCAACCTCTACAAGACCACCATCGCGGGAGGGGAGCCCGTCAAGGTGACAGGGTTCAACTTCGCCCCGGGCAAGTGGCGCAAATGTGGCTGGGGCGATGCCCCAACCCCCGTTGATGGGATTCAGCTCAAGCCATCGGAGCACGCTGAGATGATGATGGGGAGCCACATCGGGAATGCCGACCTGGATCGTGTGGACGACCTTCGAATCAACTCCCGCAAGTACTTGTCGTTCACTCCCAACCCCGAACTCACAACCATCCCCATCAGCGCCTCGGAGACTGAAGTGATCTGCATGACGCCCGAGGCCTCCGAGCCGCACTACAGCTTGTTCACCGTCGGCCTTGGCCCCGTGTTCAACGCGCAGCCCTTCGAGTTCACTGAGCGCGCCCTGTACTGTGACGGCCACAGCAGCTATGTCAGCGCAGACGGTGTTGCGGCGGCGTTGAATGCGACCGCACAAGGTTATTCTTTCTCGTTCTGGGTATTCCCAGAGCATCTGATGGCGGAGGAGGTGGAGGCGAAGGTGGCGATGCGGCGGCTGCTTCAGGAGGGCCTCGAGAAGCCCTTCAAGAGCATTGCGCCTTTCACGGCCACCACGATCCTCGCCTTCGAGACGGCCACCGGCGGCAACAAGGCGCTTCTGGTGTACGACGGACATCGGTTTCACTATTATGACGACAACATCCTGGATGTGACCACCTTCACCGAGGATGGCTCTGCTCCAAATGAGTGGCACAAAGTGACTGTGACGGTTGAAGCGGATGGCGAGGGCAACCTTTACGTTGACAACAAGCCGCGGGAGCACTTCACCACCCGGCTGAAACCGGATCCCACCGGTACCTTCAGCCTTTGCCAGGACTACCTGCAAATGGGAGACAGCATTGTTGCCAGCAGCTTCTTCGCTGGTAAGGTGGACTCTGTGGGTATTTACGACATGGTTGTGCCGATCGAGGTATATGAGCACCACGTGATGAGCTTCCCTGCGCCCGGAGCCGGGCTGGTGGCCTTCTTCGACTTCAAGCTCGGCTCCGAGGTGTCTCTTCCCGAGGTTTCTGGAATTGGTGGCGATCTGATGGGCAATGCGTCCCTCATCCCCACCACGGTGCCCTGGTACCCCCCCCACATCATCCACATCGAGCCTATGACTGGCGATGCTAGTGCCCACGAGCAGGTAGATGTGTATGGTACCAACTTTGCCGCCAGCCAGTGGGAAATGCTGCTGTTTGAGAAGGAAGGCGAGGAAGCCATCCAGGTGCGCCGCGACGCTGCGCTCCCGGGCGTGGTGTCAGAGGAGGTTGGCATCATCGTGACCACCCCCCCGGTAACAGACGACTGCTCTCTTGTCATGGTGAACGGTACCAACGACGCTGTAAATATTGGCAACGCGGTGGAGTTTTCGTACAACACCACCGTGCCTAACCTCGAAAAGGGGCTGATCGGGTACTACACGTTTGACCTTGTCGATCTCGACGCAAAGGAGCCCTTGGAGTTCTACGACTCAGTTGGAGGGAACAACTTCATGTACTACCCCGAGTACTCTATCGCCGACCGGGATAACTTCGAACACAGCGCTATTATCTTTGGCTCTGGGCTAGAGGGTGGCGTACCGAAGCTCAAGACTCCTCTCAATGAGCTGTCTGATACCCTCACTGTTTGCTGGTGGGTGAGCATCGACATGGAGGTTCTTCAAAACCTGTATGAGTGGGCCATTGAGCTCGCCTTAGACGCGGCAACATTCGCACAAACCGAGTCTTTCCCGACCCTCTCCCAGGAGATCAGCCAGCTGTCTCCCGGCGGATGGAAGATGCTGACCTGGATCCAGACGCCGGAGGACGACGTGCCCCAAATCTACAGCAACTTCCATCTCATTAGCCCTGACGCAGTTGCCCATCAGTATCTGCAGCGGTTTTTTACTCCACTGCTCACGGAGGGACATCTCAGTTGCAACAATGAACTCAATCATATGGTATGCCAAGCAGACAGCATGTGGGTTTACAACCGCGCTCTGAAGCCGTGTGAGGTGAAGGCGCGCTACTTCACGCAAGAGTTCTCGCTCAACTTCCAGTACCAGTACAAACCAGGCGACTTGATGCCGGTGCTTCACCCTGGCGTCACAGGCAGCCTACCGGACTCCCTCGAGCACCTCGAGCAGTTCACCGCAGAGGCGTGGATATATCTCTTTGAGTCTCATGACATCATCCAGTACATCATGCATGTGGAGAAAGGCTTTGATCTATCGCTCGTGGGCAATGCAGTGAGCTTTGCGGTGTACCGGGGTTGCGAGTGTGCGGAGGAGCCCTGCTTCCAGTACTACGAGCACACCTCGTGGAAGTCCAAGGTGGCACGGCTGACGTGGAGCCATATTGGAGTGGTGTACGATGGATACCGCATGCTCTTCTACGTGGATGGTGTGATGACAGACATGAAGCTCGCCAACGAGACAGGGTATGACTACACCAAGCGCGGGAACTACCCCTCAGATGAGCCTGGGTACGACTTTGCAGCGATGTCTCCGCAGGCGGTGCACATCAAGGACGCGGTCCTGACCGTTGGGAAGCACTTCGACGGGCTGATCTACGACGCACGGTTGTCCACAGACGTGCGCTCTTCACTGGAGGTGAAGGATGGGACCACATGCCCTACCAAGAACCCCCGAATGAACTCCGTCTACTTTGAGATGGACGAGGGCCACGGCAACCAAACCTTCTCGTTCGCTAAGGACGCAGAGGTGCATATCACCAGCAACATGTGGTACAATGCTAGCTATGACGACCCTACGGATGCGTTCGAAACAGAGGTGATGGGCAATGCAAGGTTCGAGCTGGAGGCTGGGAGGCCAGGTATGATCAACATTGTGTCCAAGACGCGATGCGGGAAGAAGAGGGTGTTTGGTGGTGACTCATGGGTGGTGAGCATGCTGCTTGAGCAAGACCGCCTGTACCCAGAGAAGGCGGATGTGGACGATGGCAACTACCCCTTCTACTACTGGGCCGGGGCGCGCAAGTTGAATTTCGCGTACGAAACCATCGGTGAGGGGTTCCCATGTGGGAACTATTCCACCACCGTGGAGTTGGAAGGAGAGGTGGTGTACACCTTCGGCACCTCCATTTTCCCGTCCGACACAAACCGTACTGAGACGTACATCGTCGGGGGCACTCCCACGGAGGGCCCATTCGCCGTGCTGAACACTTTCACCATCCAGGCCAACGACTCTTTTGCGTGCTTCAAGTGGGACGCCGCAGACCTCGACCGCCTCAGCGTGAGCTTCACCGGGCCGTATGACATGGAGGCAGACATCCAGGCGCTGGGCATGGGCCAATATCTGGTGTCCTTCGTGCCGGAGGTGCCCGGAGTGTATCACGTTAAAGTACTTATGGATGGAGAGCCAATCAAAGATGGCATCTTCTGCTACACGGTGACACGTGGCGGCAGCGCGCTGTTCAATGGTCAAACCTCCGTCGTGGTGCAGGAGGATACCCCGGGACAAGATACACAGGGCACCGAGCTGGATCTGGCGTACAGCGAGGTGACAATCGAGGCGTGGATTCAGATCCAGGCGACCGCGGACGGATACGTGCTCTTCAAGGGCAAGCCCTCCGAGGTGGGCACGTACGCCAAGGGGTACGAGATCAGCATCATCAGCTCCCAGCTCAAGGCGGAGGTGTATTGCGGCCATGGTCATACACGCTCCGTGTCGTATGACATCTCCGGGAACTACACCCTCAACTCGTGGATGCACATCTCTGCCGTGTATTCTGGGTTCGACTTCACCCTCTACCTGAACGGCATCATGGCGGCGGTGGAGAGGTTCCCCGACGTGCGGGGTGTCAAGGTGAACATGTATGACCATCCGCTGGTAATTGGCTACCAGTTCCTTGGGCTCATCGACGAGGTGACGCTGTGGAAGGTGGCCCGCTCCCAGGAGGAGATCCAAACAACGATGTATTGCCCCCCCATGAACACCCTCAACCACGTGGCGGCATACTTCAACTTCAATGAGGGCGTGGGAGATGTCTCCATCGGCCACGGGTACCTGTGCGCGCCACTGCGCACGGATTGTCTGCGCGCCACGAGTGTCAACTTTGGCCCAGAAGGCACAACGGCCCTGGTTGCGTCCGGCGTGGGGGTGGCGGCGCCCAGCATGCACTTCAGTAACCACTCGTTGCCCCAGACTATTATCACTGCTGGAGACTCGAGCTCGCCATATTACACCGCGCCAATCTACCAGATCACGGCGCGGGACAAGTGCGGGTACCGTTATAATGAGGGCACCATGGGCACCTTCACCAGCTCCGTGCTGCGCTTCCACACTCAGTATGAAAATGAGGGCGAGCTCGATGGTACCATGTATCCCATTGTCGTGGATGATGAGGAAGTGAACAACATGGACGTGACCCCTGCGGGGGGCATCTGCCCGGGGATGGGGCTCGGCGACGGCCCAACCACCGGCGACCTATACAACGCGTCCCTTAGCGCGGTGACGAAGGTGGGCACCTACAACCTCACCATCTTTGCAGATGGGCTTGTGATGAATCCCGTCCCGTACCCGCTGCTGGTGGTGCCGAACGTGCCGCGCACCTTCTCCTTCGAGGGGCTCAATGGGAACTCTGCGGATTCCGCGGCGGGGGTGCCCACCACCAAGTTTGTCAAGCTGCTGGACGAGTTCGGGAACACGTGCGTGCGCCAGTACATGTTCTCCGTGAAGCTGACCCTCACCGGGGTGGACTACAACATGTCGTACACGGTGCACCCGGAGAACATCATGTACAACCCGGACACCAACGTGTATACCTACTTCTACATCCTCGGCGTGCAAGGCGTGTACGAGGAGACGCTGAGCATGGAGGGCATGGAGGACTTAACACTCTCAACCACCGTGGGGGGTGGTGCGCAGTTCCAGAAGCTTGCGGGGATGGGCGCGGTGCCACCGGAGGTGACCCGCTTCGAGCATGCCTCGGTCCTGTACAGGGATGACCTCTATGTGTTTGGCGGAGCCTCTCGCGACAAGGAGTACCTCAACGACATCTGGAAGCTGAGCAACGTGGTGAGCGACGACTTCGCCTTCAAGAAGGACATCTTCCTCAACTCGGAGGTGTCGCAGGAGAACGTGACGGTGGAACTGTACGTCAACACGAAGGAGCTGATTGATGCCGGCGTGCTCAACATGTACTGCACGGATCTCGTGTTCCACTACACCGCATTACCGCGGGAGGTGGAACCCTTCGCCTTCTACATGGACCCCTACCCAGGGTGCTACAACGAGGCGACTCTGTTCCTCGTGCGTTTGCCATACGTGGAGGCGGGCGAGACTAACTTCACGATGATCTACCACAACCCCCCGATGATGGACAACCCATTCTCCGAGCCCGAGGAGGTGTTCCTCTTCTACGAGGGCTTCGAGCACCAGGAGCACAAGTTCCAGGAGATCGAGGCTTGCGGCGGGGCTGTGCCTGCAGCGCCAGCCAATGTGACGAGCGAGTACGTAGCAACGGGCAAGGGCGCCCTGCACATGGTGCCCGGCGGCCCGGCGGTGCTCTCGGCGGAGCTGGAGACCCCGAAGATGGGCCACTTCAAGATGCGCTCGTGGCTGTGGGATGCCGGAACGGAGGCCAGCGCCTTCTACATGAGCCCCAACTTTGGCCACTGCCGCATGGAGCTCATGAACTCCAAGATGCGGCTGCCTGAGGGATACGGCCCTCTCGAGGCCACCTCGGTAGCCGTGGGCACTTTCAGCCTGTCCAACAGGAGGACGTACTGTGCGGCGAGCCCCTGGCAGAAGTCTGGAGTGAGCCGAACTGGCACGTGGCATCGCCTTGAGGTGACGAGCACGCTGAACAGCACTTTGGAGGTGTATGTGGACGGGGAATTGGTGAAGAGCGAGGATGGAGACATTGTGATGGAACGCGTGCTGCTGAGTGGGGGTTACGGCGTGGATGGCCACCCGCACACGGGCCTCGCGGCGACACACGCGTATTGGGATGACGTGTCCGTGCTGGAGCTTGTGCCAGTCGTTGCGACTGCTGCCCCGATGGCGGACGATGTGCACATGGCGTTGCATCTGAACCGTCGGTGGTCAAGGGTGCCTGTGAAGGGATCCAGGATGCCGGCGCCGCGGTATAGCCACAGCGCGGTGCTGTATGACCACAAGATGATCATCTTCGGTGGGGAGCGCTCCTCGCACTCGTTCGGTGACACGTGGGAGTTCCACTTCGAGACGGGCATGTGGCACTTCATCCAGCCTGGCAAGGCACTGTATGTGTATGGAGCGGGATACTCGTCACCGGCCCCTCGTTTCGACCACTCGGCCGCTGTGGATTTTGAGTCAGACACGATGGTGATCTACGGGGGGCGCTCCGGGAAGACCATCATGGGCGACGCCTGGGCGATGAACCTCAAGGAAGGACGCGAGTGGCGGCTGCTGACCCCCGTTGTGGACCCAACGGCGGGCCCTGTTGTGGATCCCGTGATGGGGCTGCGATTTGGGCACACCGCCTCGATTGTGCCGGGAAGCTCAAGCATGATGGTGTTTGGAGGGTACGCTGCAGAGACTGGTTTCTCGGACGGTATTTTCGACTGCGACTTGAAGAGTGGGGTGTGCACCGACCTGAAGGTGACCTGCGAGGAGGCGGGCTCTTCCTTCCCGTATGACTCTGTGCACAAGCGATATGGCCACACCTCGTTTGCTGATGAGAACTACCTGTATATATACGGGGGATCCAACCTGGATCACACGAGCGGCTTCAACATTATTCACACTCTGTCCATGCATGACAAGTGTGCGTGGAGCACAATAGATGGCAACGATGTGATGGGCCGGTATGAGCACACCATGGTGGCTGGCAACGGACGGATGATCATCCACGGGGGCCATTTCGACGGTGTCCCCAGCCCCTCCACCTACTTCATCCCCGTTGGTCGAAGTGTGAAGTTTGAGGGCATCGAGATGAGTGCCATGGAAGAAGTAGGGATGGCAGAACTAGAGCAGCTAGCAGAGATTCCCGAGACAAATACTGATGCGGGTCCTCCGATATCTCGCTAATTAAGAAGAGATGGAAGATGCTTGCCTCACGAATCTGCTTGGATGAGCAATATCAATGATGCATTGGATCGTGTCCGTCATATTTGTACTGGGGATTAGGTTTCGGCAAATCAAATAGAACTATAAGTAACATACCCTTACAATATATTACAAACCAAGTTTAACACTTTCCCTTCCATCTTGTCATTTAACTTGAGGATTCCATGATTTCCTTGTGAGAATGTGCATCCATTCATGTGGGATAAGTGTGCAGCATGATGATGTAAACTCTCCTCTTCATGAGTACAATATATAGTACCCGTTGTAACAGAATGGGTCAGAATCTCGGATGACAAATTTTCTTATGATGGACAATTATTTTTTGGTGAGGTAAATGCAACAGCTCCAGTGGTCGTACTTGAGGCGGATATGCGAGGAAAAGAATGCAGAGCGAAGTTCAGTGGGGCTTCGCAGTGTTCATGGATCACACCCTGTCAATATCCCAAAAAACTTTCTTTTGTGTAGAGTTGGAACTCGAGTCCGCAGACACATCTCCATATCTACTAGTTTCGCGGCAGAATTCTCATTCTCTGAAAACAGTTTGCACTTCAGTGATCGGTGATCACATTTGTATTTTTGCCTGCCTACGTACACATTGAGCAACGGGGATCGTTATTGCTGGGCAATTTACTGATCATTACAATGCTGGCAAATTACCAAAAGAATCACCAGGAGACTTACTCACGTGAAACTCCTAGGAGCGGACTCGAGTAATCGACATAATATGACAATCAGGTGCATGCTCACTCGTAGTCGAGTATGCTAACCCGTGGTTACTTCGAACTGCAGGTTGCCTGTTTGTACTTCGGTCGCCGTCAATGTGATGCCTCGACCGCCGTGTAAGTATGACCACTGTCGCGTGACTGACATATGTCCATACCATGTTCTACGACAAATGTCGTGGTCCGTGTTTACTATCGGATGCCTCGGTTGCTTGGTGGATGCCAGTGCTTTGTAGTAAGCCCAAGAGTAAACTACCGCATTCTATTACGTATGGCATGGCGTGCATATGATCGATCATGACCGACGTATATGATGGAAGTCCATCAGCTTAGACCCTTACATATCTCCCCACTCAAGGGATATTGTGGCCTCGCAATAATGTACAAATCAGCATATAGATAAAAGAAGGAATTATGTCACGTTAGTTTGACGGCTGTTTACGTAAGGGCTATTCGGGAATACTCCGGTCATCATAATCAATATTTTCATGTTCGATAGGTGCGTAGGGATATGCATTGGTATGGCTACGTAGATTGCCAATTCTACACATTAGTGGTATATACCACATAAATTGTTATGTTACTAAAGCAAAATGCATGCGATGGATCTGATATGAAAGCACACCCAAGACTGACGAATGGCAGTTTCATAATGCGATGCTTAACTCGCAGGGTTGATTATAGTATCCACTCTGGCTTGCCACCACGCATTCCGTGCGATTTGTACCAAGCAACAGAGGTATCCGATAGTCAAATCAGACCATGGTAATCACGACGCGTGTCCCGGCGCGACGGGGCATACAAGGCTACACACGAAGCGATTCACAGTGTGAAACACACACACACACTGTAGGTATGAGCGAAGGTCGCTGCATTCTCAGATCATATAGTAACATGTACCACGTGACTATTCGTACACGCGTAATACATGTCGCGTTATGAATACATACATGTAGACTTAGGCATGTAGAATTGTTTTGATAACGCGTACCCTTAGAAAATACTGTAACGTTTCGAAGCCGAACTTGCGCGTGGTCGTGAGGAGCGGATCGTTCACCGCGCGTGCGTATATAATATAATTGCAATATATCGGCAATAGTCGCACTCACCGCTTACAAACAAGCCGCGAATGTGTGTATGATATGTGTATTGTACCTGTGTTGTCCTGAGCTGAGCTTTAGATTCAGCTTGCTCGTTTACACAGGCGGATGATACTGGGTCGGTATGCATCGATGAAATAATATACAGCCCATAAGCTACGGTCGTTCGTGTGACTAACCGTTTAAATCGATATATTTTGAATGTTATGCTGTTCCTCCCGCCGGTTCAAAAGCTAGGGTGAGATTTGGCGAAGAGCTAGAGAGCAAGAGGCTCAGCAAGGTCACAACTTACATGGCACGAAGTATGGTACCTGCGATAAGGGAAAGTCGGGAGCAAATACAAACAAGCTCAACATGATGGTTGGGTGGGATATTGACATTTTCCAAAATCTCAGTGCAAGATGCTTGGGCCGAAATTGGAATAAGGAGGTTCAATCGCAGATTTCAAGCATATATAAATACTCTCACAGGGGCGTAACTGGAGATCCTAGGAAACAATCATGTGTCCGAAGCATTCGCTTGTTGGCTCGAGGGATCCTCGTATAAACGCAAACGTAAATCAATCGACAACCGTTAGTGTGACTAACCGTTTAAATTGATTTCTTTTGAATGTTATGCTGTTCCTCCGGTACAAAAGCTAGGGTGAGATTTGGCGAAGAACTAGGAACAAGAGGCTCAGCAAGGTCACAACTCCACGACTCAACTGGGCCATAAGGGAAGCTTCCGCCAACTCTCACCACACTCGAGCCAATCAAACTAAAGCAGAGACAAAACCACGAAGCTGATCAAGCTGGTCATATTCAGAAGCTGAAAGCGATGCAGGTGCCGCTTGCGACGACACACAAAGGACCTCATAAATCTTGATATAATGATGGGCGATCCTTTCTGTTCTCCAATAAGCACGTAGATCGGGAATCACAGCGTAACAATGCTTGCGAATAAAATGCACCAATGTCAGCAACAATACTCGCAATAGTACCCCGAAATACTTAAGTAGCTTGCCGAGGAGTCAGTCGATGTTGAAGCTGTTCTGCACGAATCTGACTCTCGACACGACCCGCACAAGGATTATCCAAACCAATCCGTTCAATATCCTGAAAAGCGCTAGATAATTTCCTAGGCATAGCATTACGTAAGTGAACCAAAAGCCTGCCGCATAGGACAACTACACGGACGAATAGAACAACCACGTACATGGAGAACAGTTCCCAAGTTGCTCAAGATAAACCAAGTAAGCAACTACATGATCCACCGTACAAGAAAACCCGAATAGTGCCATGCGTCCTGGGGCAGTTGCAAGGAATGCAGTTAACAACTGCAGATCACGAAGCTTACGACTTTGATATACATCATCACGCAATCGATCCTGCTGAAGTTGCCCAACCCTTAATTGAATCACACGCCGATCAGGAACTGCGCGTAACTGCAAAGCACATATTCATACTCAATTGCCAAAATAAATGTTAAATGAGACATGCAAAGTCAAAGTAAAATGCCCAAACATTTCAACTAGGAGGCGGAGCATAAATCCAAGAATCTGCCGAGCCGCTGCTGAAAAACTGAAGTTGAATTTGCGGATGCAAGCAAACGTTTAAAATTTGCCAAACTAACGACAAGGTCCCACCAATAACGCAGTCGGGATATAAAAGCCAGCCCATTGAGGAACAATCATAACCGCTCGAACACGCGTTGCTGCTGAAAATATCGAACAAGTGGCGCAATAAGAGCAAACGGTGGATTCGCATAACACAATAAACCCGTGATACGGCGCGAAAGAGTATTCGTTCCAACCGAACTCGGATAAGGAAGAAGAGTGCATCATCTTGATGGCACCTTTGTATTAAACAACGAAGCACAACAATCAATGTCAAATATACCAAAATAAATCTTGCAATGTCTCAAAATAATAATCCGACAAAGTATAATGACGTTGCTCAAAATTATTCACTGGCCAACCATCAGAATCCAAAGAAAAATGAATAATCTTACGTTCAATATTCGACGAAGAAAGCCACTGAAGTAATAATGAAAACGGATGGTGATCAAGCCAACCATCCTTAAATAAACTCGACGAGTACCACATAGCCTTATCCAGTTATAAATCCACATCACAGCAATCTGACGGAAGTCGAGAAGCAAGGCTTAAAAGAACCTGAATTAACAATCCTGACTACTGCTGACGAGCACTGAAAGAAGAAATATATGCCAGCGGAAAATAACTTATTAATAGAACGTCGTTGACACGAAACAAACACAAACATCCCAGTCGAAGTCTGAGAAAAAAAGGATGATACAATGAAGCTGAGACCGAAAGCAAGAAGAAGTTGGGCAAGGGGTAAATAATATCTTTACATCGATGTATAACAAAGACCTGAACTTCAAAGACGCCTCAGAATTCAGGAATCGCCCACATTTGCCACGAGCACGAAGGTACGGAACTGCGACACTGAGAAAGAATACAATGGCTTCAATCTGAATAATAACCCAGGCGAACAAGCCAAACAGGATACCAAATAACCAAGAAGACGTTCACCATCCGAAAAAGAAATATCAGAATCATCATCCAAAAGCTGAGCTTAAAGAAGAGACACTTTGCCAACTTCTTATCAGGAAGAAAAAATTCCCCAAATGTCATACAAATTCAGAGACCCAGCCAGACAATGGACACCGAAGGAACAACCGACGATTTAATTGGATGAACAAAATAACCAGCCATAGACCGTACTGAAATTACCATCAACGAAGCGAGTGAAGATCTTTCGCAGTCAGCAGCAGCTGTTATATCAGTTCTGGTCAGGACTGCGACTGAAGCAAGCCGCGATGGATCGCCTCATTGAGGACCGAATGGACCTGCAGAATCCGGCCGGATGGGAAGTCAACCATCCTGGATCCACCGCTCTGCAGCACATCATCACGGTGGCCACCAAGTTGGAGCGCAGCGAAGCCCTGACTGCAGCGCGAACGTCTCCCGCCCCCACCGCAGCCTCCCGCAATCATGCGTGGAGGAATAGTCGCTCTAATGCTGCACAGCACACTGGGGATGAGAAGGACGCGGATCCTGGGACCGCACACCTGAGAATCCAACATCGTGTGCCTCCTAGCCCTACTGGATTGACCAGGCCGCCGCGCAGATGCTACGTCTACAGCGCCGACTCCCATTTATAGGCTAACCGTCCCGACGAGGCCAAGAAGCGAGCATGGGTTGCGCAGATGCGCCAGCCCGCTTGGCACGTCGCCGCGCCGCCGCGAATTGATCCCACATCGCGGCACTAGAGGGAGAATTTGAGGATTTGGAGGAGGAAGCTGAAGCTCTGGAGTATCTTCAGAGCGAGGAGTCGACCGCAGCGTCCTCCTCTGATCAGCATTCTACGGAGGAGGACTATATGTCCTCCCGCAGGGGCAGAACGCCGGCGACAGGGCGGTATGGGTAACCGCCCCTGGGCGAGGAAGATGGCCTTCGCCCGCAACCGAGAGACTGTGGGGAAGATCCTCAACAATCCCCTAACCCTTTGGGTGCTCAAGGATACGGGTTCACTTGGTCTGCCGAGCACCGGCGACAACGCTATCTCGACAGAACCAGACTCCTGCGAGATGAAGCTTCTTTGACCACTTCCGCCGTTTACACGGCGAACCTCGCTTTCCACTGAAGACCGCCGGCGAGACCATCGCATTGCGTCCCGGCGCAGCCAGCGGTTACAGCGGCGATCACCTGCTTCGTCGCCTGAGCGCTACAAGCCTCCCGTGATGTTCAGTGTCGATCGCAACCCTGGGACTGGTGACAGCAAACAGCAAGTTCTACGACGCGAGCGTGGCGTAACGCCCCGCGTTGAACCCCCAGACCTTGGGGATGACCCTAACCCATAACCCTTACCCTTACCATACAGTAACCCTAACCTAACCATAACCCTAACCTTAACGCGGACCTACTGGCAGCGGAAGGTGAGGATCGTCTCCTTCGTGAAGGTGGTCATGCCGAGGATACCGAGTGGACCTTGAACCCGCTGAACACTCCCTGGCGCAGCACTTCTTGGCACGGCGGATTCCAAGGAAGGCTCCTGTGGAGCGTATGCGCGCCTTGCGGCAGCGGATGCGGCAGGAGGTAACACTACCCGCTGTATGTGTCACACCCTCTGGACGACAGTGGGGAGGAGAGGGATAGGATTTCAAACGCCTGTTCAGCTTCAGGACCCCCACCATTTAAACTTCGTCCTGAGGTGTTTCCTTCAACGTCTCGGCCAGTGGCGTGCCCGGTTTCTGAGACGAGTACGTCAACCTCGAGCGCAGCGCGCAAGCGCCCTAGGAAACATCGCAGCAGGACTCCTAAGACTACACGCGGGAGCGACTGCAGCACGAAGCAGAGATTCCGAGAACACCTCCCCCCTATTGAATTTACAGGAACTTACATGCAAGTACATGCAAGTACAGGTCGGTCGGGTGTAGGGACATACAGGGACGTACAGTACTGCTACCGGGGAGTATAGGCACTTACAGGGGGAAACTATTATTCGGGAATAATTTAACCCAAAATGGGGAATATAAAAAAAAAAGTGATGTTATTCGGGAATAATAGATTAAATGTCGCATGCATGAGCCATATCAAATGTGTGGACAGAATATACACATATGTAACGTGAGTCCAAAAGCGACCAAAAACCGATGGATCATCGATCATCGGTTTTTGGTCGCTTTTGGAAGGTACCTTCGGTTCAGCGTGTGCAATATTTTGCGTCTGGCACACCACCTTCTTCTAATAAGCAATTTACTACATGAACCATCATTTTCCCCACCATTCGATTCTCAAGCGTTTGTATGCATTAGGTGAATATCTTTCGTTTGAGCTATCGATTGGCCCCATCCGCAACCGCATCAGCTTAGCATTCAGTCGCGACTGCAAACTAAGTTGGTGCGGTGTGAGATGGTTTCAACCACTTGCGGCTTTGCATAATATGGATTTTCGTAAGAATCGTCTCACGAAACTTGGCAGTGATATTGTTCATAGCAATATCAGTGCACCCTCAAGAGCATATGGCAAGCCGTTGAGTATATTAAAGACTGCAAACTGAGCTGATGCGGCCACGGATCGGCTCAAAGAATCAAGAGCTCCAAAAATTCCCAGGAGTCTAAATAATATATCTATGTGCGTTACTGTTGGAGAAGCCACTAGGACACAACTCGCCAACTTTTTTCAAACAACTGTCGAGAGGCAAATCACGAAGTAAGGACACCCACACGACACGCGTATGCACCCGCGTCCGCTTGCTAAGGTGTTTCTCAATAGCTTCCTCGTCATCCGAATCCTCAAATATGTCTCGGCCTTGCTTCCCTGGCGTGGGCTAGTGAACTCCAAGGTTTACTCCATGTCTTCCATCGCATGGCACTAGAGTGTGCCCGACAAACGGTATGCTCTTTGTTTTTCGATTAAAAATGGTTCAGGCGGCTCGCATGCATGGTGACATGTGACATTTGATCTATTCCCGAATAACATCACTTTTTTTCTATTCCCGATTTTTGGTCAATCTATTCCCGCATAAATACCCTACCACTTACAGGTACATACAGGAGGTTACAGGGAGTACTGGGGGATACGGGGACATACTGGCAAGTACTGTTAGCTACTGGTAAGTACTGTTGGTTACAGGCCCCTGCCGGGGGTACTGGCATTTACAGGGAACTGCAGGCGAATACAGGTGTCCACTACCCGGCCTTAGGTAAATCCGATGTACCTAACACCCCTTGGACATTTTCATGCCTCAAACCATCGAAATCGTCATCGGTGAGTTTGTGGCCGATATATGTTAGTCTAAAGACGTCCCTTAAGGGTATAAACTATATGGTATATGGCATTTGTCACCTTACGGTGTATATGGGGTCGGCCGCGCGTGGGCAATTTTCAGATTTTTGCCATTTTTGAAAACTCGAAATTTTAGGTACATCCCTTAGGTACATCAACTTTAAAGCACCTACATGGTAGGTAAACGAATACTTTCGATGTAGGAAACTTTATGATGTTGCAGATATCCCTATGAACCAACTACTATCACTTGGGTTGCCACTTAAACCTAATATAACGAATTTGTTTGATCACCGGTCGGATACAAAAATATACTGACTGTTGTACTCATACTCGTGTACTGACTGTTGTATGTTGTAGTGATATTTTTGTATCACTCCGTTGAAGTATTCAGCAACGCTAGACTTCACCCTTTCAGACACGTGTTTCCATTTCGAGTTGAAAGCAACAGCGTGAACTTTTACCTCACAGCCTCCGAGGAACCTACCGTGCGCCTCCCTGCGACACGTCGCCTTCGCCACATATAGAGCTCCAGAACTCACCCGAGGCCTATCTGTTTATCGATTACAAAACTCCGTGCTGCGTCAGTTCGCTTTAATTAAACAGCAAGCTATAATTACGGGGGATATGGTATTTTTAAAAATATCTGCGGGTGTTGAATTACAGATGGTTGGGCCCATGGTTGGGCCTAGTTTCTGAAAACCTTGCGCGAGGGTGTCGGCGGTCAAAAAACTGAACGGTTTGAAATGTTTTTTTTTTCAAAACTCGCTTTTGAGTGATTTTGAATGCATAACCCGATATATATCAGTCATGTGGGTGGCATGTGTGACATATTAAAATGTTCCCTATGGAGTCTTCTCGCCGTAGATTAGGTTCAAGCCGACATATCGATCGTTAATGGCATCGAAACCGTTGCTTTAGCTTAGGTACATCCCTATGTACCTAAGCCTCTTAGGTACATCCCCATGATTGTACAACCGGGTAGTGGACACAGGCCGTTACCGGCGAACGTACCGACATGTATCGGGATTACAGGATGTCACCTTCAAGTACAGCACGCAGTTACATAATACCGTGAAGTACTGGTAAATACTGGCAAGTACTGGCGGGTACCGTGTACCGCATGAACTACATGAATTTACTGGTATGCACCGTCGTATAACGGCGTATACAGGAGCCTACAGGAGAATAAAGGAGCTTACCGGCTGTCACAGGGGTTACTGGTGCTACCGGCTTGTACATGACGATACTGGATGTTACAGTCAAGTACAGTACCATACCGTGACATATAGGTAAATATATGAAAGTACCGGTAAGTACCAGCGAGTACCGGCGAGTACCGGCAAGTACAAACACGTGCCGTCTATTACAGGAGCATACCGGGATATATACTGATATGTATCGCCACCTATTGGTAAATACATATGCGTACCGGCGAGTACTAGAACCTACTGGTATCTACCGATATCTACCGGTGCCTACAGGTACATATAATTATCCACCTATTGGTATTTACTGGTATTTACCGGGACCTACCGGTGCCTACCGGTGCCTATTGGTGCCTACCGGAAGCTACTGGTGCCTACCGTTGGCGCCTACCGACGTTTACCTATGAACACGTTACATTTTATCTAGCCTCCAAAAACCCAGTGGGAGGGGATATGTTCCCCTCCTCCCCTCCCCCCTTGGTGGGAGGGGGTGAAGTAGCGGATCCTTTTTGTCGCATGGAAGGTTTTTTATGTCGCAAATTCTTTTGTCGCAGCTACGACAACAATCTACCTGAGGGTACATTTTGTCGCAACTGCGACACAATAGGTGTCAAGGGGGTATTTTGTAGCAGAAACTTATCATAAATTTATTGAAATGTTACAATAGTGATTGTTTCGAAACATACGAGTAAAAAACACTCCGAAATGGGTAACGGGTATGTCTACTGTTTCTACATATCAAATCGACAAATTTGTACAAGCATGCAAACACGCAGCATCGTAAGCAAACACGCAGCAACGCGAGCATTCTATTATTACGATGGCAAGACTTGGAAGTGAATATCATTTCACTATGCTTACCTAGTCTTACAATTGTTATTGCACTATTGCAAAATGCAGGGTGTATCTATGAACGAACAACTAAAACTACACCGCACAAATCCTAAAGCCACTACTCCGTTGGACACGGCTACTTTAATTCTTCAGAAGCAAAACCCCGACAATCCCTTGTCACAAACCACGGCTTATCGTGTACCTTAGCCGGGTTGTGACACTTGCTGTAGCAGTCTCTGTGACAAACATATGACACGCGCAGTACGATACACGCGAGGAGTTGTGACAGTGAAGAGATACGGAAATACGGATGGGTGTTACACTTGTTTAGAGATAGAGAGAATAAGTAGGGCGGCGTAGCAGGGTGAGGCAGACGCTCATTTTTGTTTTGCCTTCGTAACAGCGATTCCGAAAATAGGAAGTACTCGCTCAGACCGCGAAAACAGCAGTGTTATGATATAAGGATTTATGATATATGGCATTCTTTTGCTTGTGAAGATATACATTTGTTGGACTTGCTCTTGTGTGATAGCGTCAGAACTGTGATTTACAGTCTTTTACAAAACAAAAATGTGCCTTATTCCAGACATGTCGTCTGTAATTCTGAGAGCGTAACAGCAGTCCTGAAGAACGAGACTTCTGAAGGGTGAGGCCAGGGACGGATTTATCCGTACTGGTAAGCTTGGAAGAGGTTGAGGGAAACAGACTGTTGTGGCACTCGAAGTTCAGCAGTCTTGCAAGGCACAGCGACAACGATTAGAGCGAAACCGGGGGCTCACTGTTCATTGTTATTACAGCGTTGAGTATGTTATTCTGGACTATTCTGGGAAATGGCATCCTGCTGGAGCGAAGCACCGGACGGTAAAGCCAGGGACGGATTTATCCGTACTGGTACGCCTGAAGGCGCAGAGCGAAACGGGATTGTCAGTGTTTACCATTATGGCAGCGTTCATTGCGGCATTCTGACCCATTCTGGCATTCTGCCGAGGCACGGCACTGACCAGTCACACTAAGAGTGAAATCAACCGTGCTGACTATCTGGAAGAAGTGGAGGAAGACAGGGATCAAGTTACCTGCGAGACTCAGCACGTAATTTATGAGTGAGATTATCCTTACGGTGACTGCTACTTAGAGCGAAGCACTGAAAGGTGAGGCCAGGGACGGATTTATCCGTACTGGTAAGCTTGGAAGTGTGGAGTAAAAAGAGCCTTCACATTGGGATCTTCTCACTACCGGGAAAGTAGCAACGGAGTCCAACACTGATCGCCAGAAACAGCAAAGAGCAGAGAGACGTACCCAGAGAGCGGTACGGGTGAGCCAGCACTTCACAGAGCTGGAAGAAGAGGAAGGGGCTGCCAGAGGCCAGCCTGAGGTCCAAGCTTTAGTTCAGCCTCAGGTTCAAGCCCAAGAGCCTTTAGTGATATTCGAGGAAGAGATGGAGTACAGTGACTCCACTCGCCTTGCCCTTGGTACACTGCCCATATATACGGGCACCAAGGAGGAAGACCGGCCCAAGTTTTTGAGGGAATTCGCCCTCATGTGCGAGAACTTTGTGCGCCAACACAACGCCAACATCAGGAAGAAGCTCAGGTCCGTGGCTGGCACGCTTACCGAAGCGCAGATCAAAGCTCTGAGAGAGACACCTCCTGACTGGGAAACATTGTGGGATATCGTCCCCGCATGTCTGACTGGCGAGAACTCACAAATCCTCAGTTGGTGGCGTGAGAACTATGAGAAAGGGGGTGTAGTGGCCTCGAACATGGACAGGGTCCTCAAGGATACCAGTGAACATGGCCCACTTGAGGGTTCTATCCCATGTGCTAGGCCCCCTTTAATGAAATAAATGCTGGTACTACGTGGGTGATAGCGAGACCAGCGACAGACCAAGACGCCCAAGGAGAGGTTTCCACCGAGTATCTGACCGATGGGACTTCGCTGAAAGGGTTGACGGGACAAAATGGCACCCGTGACATGCAGTACTTCTACGCACTCAGGGGCTTTATTGCTGCCCTTGACAAGAAGTTCATGATGAAGGGAACGCAAGAGAAAGTTGATCTGTTGACCCAGAAGCCACAAGAGTTGGGGCAGGATGATCTAACATATATGAAGATGTGTCAACGCAGGGAGATGCAGCTCAACACCGGGAAGGTGCTGAGCGACGAGGAGCTGTGCACCTCCATCGAGGACTGCGTAGAGAACCTGCGCATCAAGACCTTCCAGACACGGGTGAAGGAGCAGCTGAGGGCTCAGTTCCCGCCACCCAATCGAGTGACCTGGAAGGACCTGGAGGCCATCATTGAGGTGCAGGACAAGCTCAAGAACGATGCGGAGTCCTGGATCCTCACCTTCCTGCAGGAGATTACTAGGCGATGTAGCTGTCAGTACTCCACCTGGGAGGCCCGACAGCACGGCCTCGACCTCAAGGCAATCAAGAACTCGATCAAGAAGATAGAGTCAGCCGGGGAAGGGCAGTCAGGCGACCCAGAGAACAGCAAGAAGACGGAGGCATCGCCTTCTAAAAAGATGAAGAAGGAGGTGAACGTCGCCGAGAGGACCAAGAAGCCTGCCTACAACAAGACGCCACCACCAGTAGAAGGCAGTCGTACCAACGACAAGCCCAAGTGCCTACGCTGCTTCGGAGGAGGCTGGCACGAGTCCGATCCCGAGCAGTGCAGAAGTGGCTATAAGCATGTCAAAATGCCAGCGGGGTACCACGAGAGCAGGCTTGGGTCCAGCAAGTGGTGGGATGCGGAGAACGCCGCCCTGCGAATGTACAACTTGAAGAACCGCTTCAAGAGCTCCGACTGGGGCATTCTGGTTGTCCCTTTAAGGGAACGAGCCCCGTTTCTGGTTTTTCTTTTTTAGAAGGTTTCTTTGTTTGACGTGCGACAGAAACATTTTCTTGCGACAGCGACAAAAATGACCATGCATGCGACAAAAAAGACGGGTTCCGTGGATGACCCCCCTCCCCCTCCCCCCTTCACCATTACCCTCATCCCCCTCCTCCTCCGCCTTCCGCTCCCTCCACCTCCACCTTCCCCCATTTCACCACCACCCTCCCTCCACCTCAGCGTCCACCTTCTTTCTCCACCTCGGATGCAGCCTCACTCCACCGCCGCGTCCACTGCTGCTTCTCCGCCGGCATGACCTTTTAGCGCTCGGCATAGTTCTGCCATGCCGCGGTTTCCCAGGTCGACTAGATTTGGATGAGCCTTTCGGGGGGCGCTATGATATTGATACTAACGCCCTCCGTTTTACAGTTGCATGTACAGCAGGATTACTACGGTTATTACATGACGCTGTCTTTATTCTCAGCGTAAACGTTTTATTGTCGAAAACCTTGCCGGAGGCGTCCGAGCCTAGGCATGTTTATGAATATTTCATTCGATACACCTTCGATTTGATAACACCGCTTACAGCTCATCGCCTTTTTTTCTTTTAATTTTTCGTGAATCAAAATAATGGCAACTGCGGATCAATTTCGCGCGTTATTGAGCGGAGGAAACATACTACAGCTACCCGACAAGCAGTGGTCAGTTGAGCGCGTACCTAGTTTACAGGGCCATTGGCTGCGAGTATCTGTTTTTCTCGCAACAGCCGATGGCGGTACAGTTCAGAAAAACCTGCCGCTTTTACCAGCAAACGCCGATGAGAACTTGCGTATCTCTTTCGTTGGCGCTGCGTCAGCCGCCGGCGACAATACGCCGGTGTACGTGCTGACAACGGGCGAACGCCCGCATGAGCATATCGCTGTCCGTCTTGACGCTGAAAATATGCTGATTAGCAGCGTGGCGCCACCTTACACAGCGCGCAAGAACAGGCTCGATGAGCTGGTTAGACGAGCAGGGACCAGAGCTGCTGCTGCTGCTTACAGTTCTTTTTTAAATTAAATGTGGCGAAATTCCGAGAACGAAGACTTCTGGAAGTGTCCTGAGAAGTCTGGAGTAGAGTTCAGTATCTTGGACGACTCGATCGATACGGAGATGGGTGGCGCAGGCGTACTTCCAACCGGGGTAAGTTCAAAGTTTTTTGAAAGTTTTGTGATATATTTCAAAATAATTTGTCATTTTTACAATTTTTTCTGCGTCTTAAAAAGCTTGAACAAAAAGCCTCATTAGCTTAATGAGCAGTTTTGCAAAGTTTCTGACCTTTGCGTTTTTATTACAGTTTGCATGAAACCTTCTGTCATAATATGACATGTGTGACTGTTTTACCCGATAAATTCGATGACTGACCAGAGCTTTAACAAAAAGCCTCGTTAGCTTAATGAGCAGTTTTGCAAAGTTTCGACCTTTATGTTTTTCTTTACAGTTTGCATGAAACCTTCTGTCATTATATGACATGTGTGTGTTACCCGATAAATTCGATGACTGACCAGAGCTTTAACAAAAAGCCTCATTAGCTTAATGAGCAGTTTTGCAAAGTTTCTGACCTTTATGTTTTTCTTTACAGTTTGCATGAAACCTTCTGTCATTATATGACATGTGTGACTGTTTTACCCGATAAATTCGATGACTGACCAGAGCTTGAACAAAAAGCCTCATTCACTTGAACAAGGATTCTAACTAAAATTCACTAAGTTTTTCTAAAAAATCGAGAATGGTCCTAAAGTGCCAAAATGCCCCCTAAAGCTGGGTAATTAGGATTTTAGTGTCCTAAATACGCCCCTAAAAGCCGCGGAGACAGGCGAGAATCTGAGATCGAGAGCCTAAACGCTTGTATGAATTTAAAGAAAGGCTAATCGATGTGTATAAATTGCGAGAACATGGGGGAAGGCATACAGTCGCGGTATAAATGATAGAAATTCCATGGCAAGCAGGTGATGAGTGCATAAATATAAACTAAGATAATAAGATAGCGAAATCGCATGCATGGCCATGGCCGTCATCACGACGAGTCGATGGCGCTTGCGATCGATTGCGCACGATGATGATATGCAAGGCGAGATATCCCGCCTGTTGCCTGCGCCACACCAAGTCGTGTTTGTCTTGAAGTTTTTTACAATTTGAAAACGAGCGTTGACTCTCGCAAGAGAGTTAAAAAAAAAGAGCAGCAAGCTGCAATGGAGAAAACGGGAGACAGCGGTCCTTCCTCGAAGAGGCAAAGGACCTTGCAGGTTTGGAACAGATTACACTCGTAGCCCTACCGGCTGTTACCTTACTTGGGTACAGAAAATCTTCAAACCCAACAGAATTTTGTGGCACTAGCTCAAAGGTAGAGCACCAAACCATCTTGGTTTGGAGATCTCGGTGCAAGTCCGAGGTGCCACACATTAAAGGTGCGCTATCTTTCTCGTACCCCTTTTGTTTGGAGGCGAAAGCGTTCTTTTATTTTCTGCCAAGATTCGCAGACCTTTTGCTGGCGGGAAAACAAGAAACCTGCCGGCAATTGTGACGCAACAGGCGTTTTCCTTGCGAAGAACCACCCCGAATTGCGTTTTCATTTGCGTTCATCGGACATTTTTCCCGAAAGTTGCGTATTCCCTTGGGTAGGTCATGCCTTTGGTCACAGTTTTTGCAGAGGTGCGTTTTCCGGAACGACGGTTGACCGGACGTGAATTCTAACTTCACGACGAAGTTCCCCGTGAGAAATTAGGACATGTGATACCTTTTACATTTGCGTTTGAGTTTTTCTTTGAAAAGATGTGTTGTCACCTAGGAACCCCGCCTTACTTGGGTACAGAAAATCTTCAAACCCAACAGAATTTTGTGGCACTAGCTCAAAGGTAGAGCACCAAACCATCTTGGTTTGGAGATCTCGGTGCAAGTCCGAGGTGCCACACATTAAAGGTGCGTTATCTTTCTCGTACCCCTTTTGTTTGGAGGCGAAAGCTGAAAGCTTTTGTTTGGGGTGTCAGGTGCCCTTCGTGAATGTTGGTCGTTGCCGCGATTTCGAGGTATGTAGCAACGCATGCGAACCTGTTGACCATGCTCTTTGTAGACGATCTATTTTTGCAGAAGGTGTCCATCCTGTGGAAGGGAATGACGATGAACGAACCTTCTTTCGAAACGGAAGCTTTGCAGCCTTTTTATGGAGTTGTTATCCCTTGAAAAACTAGTAACAATTTTTTATGTGTGCATGAATGGAGAGAGCCTTTGTCAGGGTCATGACCGATGACATATGTGTCATACATGTCAGACATGTCATACCATACAGGATCATGACCGATGACATATGTGTCATACATGTCATACGTATCATACCTGTCAGACATGTCATACCATACGGGATCATGACCGATGACATATGTGTAATACATGTCATACGTGTCATACCTGTCAGACATGTCATACCATGTCATGTCATGTCATGTCGAGTCGTGTCATATATTATTATGACAGTCGTCAGTACGGTCGACTATGACTGTACATGTCGCCATGTCGCTAGATGATAAGTCACATCATCTGTCATTA
>LGRX02011676.1:0-21881 GCA_001247695.2 Cymbomonas tetramitiformis | reverse complement strand
GATCAAACCGGTCGTCTCTTCGGGGCGCCCCTGAGCGGGCGGACCGCGCCTTGATGTCGTCGTCGTACTTCCACGCAAAGGGAGGCGCCTTCGTGGTGTGCAGCGCGTCGTACACTCGGCGGCGATCCACCCCGGTGTTTTTCGCCGCGTACCTGCCGAGAGGCTCCGCCCCTCGCAACCCCCGACCAACTTACGTGTTGGACAACGCGCTCGGATGGCTAAAACGAAAACGTGCACATGGTGACGTGGCTGAGAATCTCCAACTATCAAATGCAATATGACAAGCTCAAGAATTACCTTTGAGCACCGTACAGTGTGAAAATAAAAGCGCGGATGGCCTTTTTGCCGCGCAGGTCCGCCTCATCCTGCACGACGGCGTCGTTCACGAAGGAATTGTCGGTGGGCTGGACGTACAACTCGTCGGAGGAGGACTTGTGTTGTTTTGCGGTGTCAAATCTGTATGGCGAGTACGTGCCGTGCGGCGACCCCACCGCAGTGCGGTTGAGCACATAACCAAGACCGTCGCGCGCGGCGGAGTAGCCTCGGTGCGCGTCGCTGTCGCTGTCACCTTTCGCTTGGTAGTACGACCAGGAGGCGTAGCTCGGGTAAAAGCGGTTGGTCTGCATCTCGTAAAGCTCCTGGCTGCCGCAATCGGTCTTGCTATCGATGCAGGCGTCGAGCTTCGTCTTGTCGTAGGGATGACCGTCGTAAACGTACATGTCCTGGGAGGCGAAGCCGAGGCAGGGTTGCGCGTAGGTGGCGTCAACTTCGCGCCGTTCCACCACGCGGTGATTGTCGTTATGACGTAAAGTCTCGGAAATTACCGCAAAAAAATCACAGCTTAGCACGTTCCCTCCGGCCATGCGTGTTGGACAGCCAAAGTTATCTGTGTCGTCGTCCTTTGTAAATTGATTAAAATACTCTCTAAACCAGTAGCCCGTATGATCAACGTCAGGGGTAGGATTGCTCTGAGCAATTGGTTCTTCTTCGGTATGTTTTGTGATCACGCCCGAATACAAAGAACATGAGCACACGCGTCTATGTTCATGTTCTTCTGAATACTTTGGTTTGTAACTATACACCAACCACACCATACGATACGTGGTGCAACCTGGGTACTGGTTTGTACATTGTGTTTGGCACCCAATCATAGAAATGTCCCTGTCACCTTGTTGACGCCAACTTTCTCGATGTATTAAATGGCTCCCCTCGAAGTGCGCGTTTGTACCCCAGACATGCATCTTTCCTGCGTCTGGGAGTGTTGGCAGATTGTTCGTGTTTTGAGCTGCTGAGGATTTTGTTCTTAACACTGCATAGTCTGTGTTTATTTGTACGCCTTGGTATTGCCATAAATTTGCGATATACGTATCATAATTTAACGTAAATTCTGAATGTTTTATCGGTTGCATAGTGGGTGCGATATATGTACGATGCTGCCTGGTGAAATCGTCGCACAGCCCGGCCACCAGATCCGAGACGCGCTTGAAGGTCTCCTTGTTGTTGAAATCGTCCAGCTCCTCCATGTCCACGCCGTAAGCGCGTTTCGCGGACTTGGTGTACTGCTCGGGCATCGTGTCGCTGGTGGTGGTCTTTCGTGCTCGCTCCGTCTTCCCGGGGGTGGTCACGTCAACAAGGTCGCCGTCCTCGTTGTTGGTCGGTAGCAGCACCAGCACGCGCGCGGGGCCGCGATTTCCCGGGTCCTGCCGCCATCCGGACGACGGCGCGTAGTCGTGGTTGCTCTGCCGCCAAGCGAACGCAGTGTCGTAGCGGAAGCCGCCGTGCGCCCCGTCGTCGTTCCACATATCCACGATCGGCACCACCTTACGCTCGCCCTGCCTTACGGGCACGGTCTCGTCCCACATGTCGTAAAAGGCCGTCATGAATCGCATCTCCGGGGACTCTACGCCTTTGACGTTCGCTGTTGTTGTGGATTCGAGGCGCGTGGTGTCCACCGAAATGCAATTTCCGTCGGGGAAGGTGTCCTCGCACGTGCATATCGCGCGACCGTCGCCCGTGTTGGTGCGGCTGGCGAACTGGCTTCGCCAACGCGAGCTTCCGTCGTACGGTGTCTGTTCATCGCACAGGCCGCACGTTCGGTCGCAATTTCTATCGCCGCAGATTTTGCTCCTAACGGAATTCACCGCCAGCAATAATTCGAGGCACCCTGGCCCCTTGTCTACGCAGCCGTCGCCCGTGGGTGGAAATTTGGAGCTCGCTTGTTCAGGCAGGTGGCACGCGCTGTCGGCCTTGTATTCCGGGGAACTCTTAAACTCCGCCTGGCATCGGGCGTCGTTCCAGTCGTCACTTACCGCTCGGTTGCACACCCCGGTTTTGTCACCCGAGTAACCGTGACTCCATTTCGTGTATATGCTTTCATCGCCGCTCGGCACGGTTCCGAACGCACCCGTGTACGCATCCGGAAGCTGTATCTGCGGACCGGACACGTAATGCAGATCGAAATCCTCGATGAAGTTTTTCTGGGCGTTCCCTCCGTGCAGAATGTTGTAGTTGCTCTTCACATCATCAATATTGCGAGCGTCTTCCATCGCCGATTTCATATTTTTGCACATATCCGAATAAACATGGTCGCACAGCCACGCGGATCGGTTGCGTAGCGCGGTGTTGCCGTAGGCCACGGTCGCGGCCAGCGCGTTCGGGCCGGTAAACCCGTACGTGTTGTATGCCGACAGAGGTATCGCCTGCGGACACGCCGGAAAGTCAGTTACATCCGTGACCAAATGCGCAACCCATATTCACATGGGGGGGGAACATATATATGGTACGCCATTGTTGCCAATGATGCGTGTTGGAGCGCACGTTTTGAAAGTCGTGCGCCTGTTCGCGCATCTCGATGTCGCCGTTGGTCTGGGACGCCACGTAGGCGTTCGCGTCCTCCCGGATACTCACGGACTCGTGCAGATCGTTCACGGTCAGCAGTTCGCCGCCCGCGGTTACCTGCGGGCGTGTCCACCTTACTCGACAACGACACGCAAAACGCCTCCGCTACGAAACGGTACGATCGGGCGGGTAGACACCTGGAATCGGGCCACGTTCGTGCTTATCTTATGGTTGGCGGGTGGCGCTTCCGGCGCTGGCGGCGTGGGCGGGTTGTCCAGTTCGATGGATGGCTCGAACGCCAGCGTTTCACCAGCGCACGTGTACAGCCATCCGTTCGTGTGACTTTTTTGATCCACCTTCGATTCCTGCCTCTGCGCGACCATGTCGTCCCTGACGTGCTCGTCGATGGGGTACCACAGCGCGGTGCGATTGCTTGTGCGTGCCAGTTCCTCGGCGACGTAGTCATCGTAACTCTCCCGCATCATGTCCGGAGCTGGGTAAGTGATCGTATCGCCGTCGGAATCCACCTCGTCGTGGGGCCACGCCGCGTCCAGCCGGCGCAAACGCACGCGCCGCGCCGCGTCCTTTGGCGTGGCGTGAACGCCGGCCACCATGCCGAGGCGTCGCCCGGTGAGCATCGCGGGCAGCATGCAGGCGTCGTCGTTTTCGTCATCGCTCTGCACGCCGCAACTGGAAGGCGCGATCACACGGCCGATGTTCGGTGCGCTTGGCCGGCCCTTGGTGTCGCACAGTTTATCGCTGTACGGGAACACCTCGGTGCCGGCGTTCAGGTTTTGGCACGGGTACGTGGACTCGTTGAGCGCCCGCAGGTACGTTCCGTAGTGCAGGCCACCGTGGCCGCCCGCGAGCACCGTTGTGGCGTCGAATCCGGCGTGCGTCGCGCCGAGATGCGAGAGGCTCACCCCGGGCGGGTTGGCTGACTGCAACGCGTCCCGAGTGTGGTAGCCCGATGTGCTGTTGAAGGCGGATGTTTCGCCCGACAGCACGCCGTCGGCGTCGCGCGTAAACACCGTCTCGCTACTGATGTTGCCGTTCACGTTTGTCATCGCAACCGCGTCGGCCCGCTGCCACAACGGCTTGGAGTACGCGGGGTCGCTGGCGCGGTGCATCGTCATCTTGGGTCGGTCGTAGACCAGATCGGGCTGCATGCGCTCGGCGAATTCGGACTCCGTCTCGCCGTCGACCGGCAGTAGCACGTGAGCGGTGGACGTCACCATCGAAGTATGCATTACGACGGACTCGCATCGCTCGACGGCGTTGGTGCACACAACCACCTGTAGCGCGTGGGTTGCTTTGGATCCCGCCCCGCGGACGCATCGCCCCGCGCGCGCGTCGGAGAGGTGCACCGCCTCACGGTCCTCCGCTAATTTCAGGGTGGTGGCGTGCGCGAGCCAGTTGCGCGTGTTTAGCACGTGCTTCTCATCCAGGTAGCCGTCCCGTTGCTCGGCGTCCAGCATATCAGCCTGCGTCGGTTCGGTTGAAGTCCATGCTCCCAAATCCTTCATCACTTTTAGGAAAGCTATCGCGTTGGATTCGGCGTGGTCTCCACTATCGAAGGGGTGCTTAACCTGCTGCGTCACCACCACCATGGCCCGTCCGGTCTCGTCGGCGCCCACGATCGCGTATTCGTTGCCTATGCGCGCGTCGCTGTCGGTTTTGCACGGCACCACCTCGAAGGCGCTCGTGTTCGCCATACCGTCGTCGGTGTTGTCGCACGCACCGTAGCGTTGGTCTTTGAAGCCGGCGAAGCCGCGCGGACGTCGAAGCCCGATCCACACATCCCCGTACACCAGGTTGTAGTCGTTCTGGCCCTTCTGCATCAGTATGCTCGCAGCGAGCTCGGATGATTCTCCGTAGCTGCGGTATGGATTCGCTTCACGTCGGTAAACTCCAGCATGGGGATGCGAGTCGGCGTCGCAGGCGTCCGGGCTCAGATCGAGCACGTACGTGGGCGCCGCGAGGTTATGCTGCAGCTCGAGCTTCACGCGCACGAAAGCGCCCGGTTCCGTGCAATTGGCGTATCCGCTTTCCCCGACTTGCACCCCACCGGGGAGACTGTTGGACCACGAGGGCACCGCGCGCCGAATCTCCGGGGAGGTGGTGCTGTCGCACGCGCTGCTGCTGTACGGCTGTAACACGTGGGCGTCGCAGAGCTGCGCGTGCGCTTGCACCGCTAAGTTGCGATTGGCGATGGCGTCCCCGGGGGGTGGGGCGAGAATCATGCCCATCGCGGCGCAGCGCGTGCGCGCCTCGTCAAAGGTAACCGGCTCGGCTTCGATCTGCAGATTGTTGCCCTCCGCATCGGCACAGGCGTACGGCTTCACGTGATCGCAAGGCAGCGCGGACCACTCCCCGAAGACGACGCGCATACCGATCGCGCAAGTCGCGCTGCGTGCGTCGTCGCCATCATCGCCCTCAAGCAGGGCGCATCGAGACCCCGCGAGCACGTTGAGGGCGACGCAGTCGTGCACGCTCGCCTCGAACAGGGCGCTCGCCAAATCGGTTGTGTCATCCTGCGACGAGGCAATCGGCTGGCCCTCCCCCCAGTTGCTGTACACGGCGCGCTTCGATTCGTCGCAATCGCCATCGTCCACGCGTCCGTCCTGCGTGGTCGTGGGCGCACCGACCGTGGCACGCGCTCGCGCGCTGGCATCATGCACGCGAGTGCACGCCAGACGCACGTCGTTGGCATCCTCGACGGCGACGAAGGCCATGCGTTGGGTGCCGCGTTCGAAAGAGTCACGAACGTTGGGCGAGCCACGGTCACGTAGCGGCGCCTGCGCGTCGTCGCCGTTACCTTGAAACCGTCCGTGCAGGCCGACGCCACCATCGGGGTCCACGTCGCCGGTAACCCCGACGTCGGCTCGGGCGCCGGTGGTCAGGCGGAAGTCGCCCTCGAACAGGTAGCCTGTCGCGTCGTGCGTGTCGTACGCGCCGGCGCGCAGGGTCTCACGCTCCGGATCGCCCCCGTAAAGCATGTACACGTGCGACGAGATGGTCTCGTCGCCCGAATTGTTTGTGAACTGCCCTTGCAGGTAACGTTCGGCGTCGTGGCTGGGATTGGCCGCTCGCGAACTGGTGCGGCTCATCGAAGGGTACTGCGCGCCCACAGACCGAAGCTCCCAGGACGGCATGGCCGGGTGCGGGCCCACTCCTTTGGCTTGAAGAAAGCGATTGTCGAAGGCGCTGCGTATGCGCAGCTTCCGGCGCGCGGCGCCGAGCAGGCTGGCGTTGCAAAAGTCCGCCACGAGCACCTGCCCCGCACTGAGCGCGCCCCCGCCGGCGGCGGCGAAGGCGTCGTTCGTTGGCAGGTCGAACTCCGGGTGAGTGCCACCGTACGTCACCGGGTCGGTACGCCTGTCCCCTAAGGCGTTACCGCGCAGACCGGCGGTGACGCGCGCGGTGATGCGCAGAACCGCGGTATGGCCGCGACCGCTGATATTCACCGCGGCTCTGGTCCGTCCAAAGGTGTTTAGCTGCGCGTAAGGCGTAAATTGGTCCGTGCTCCAAGCGGTAGGCATCTCGAGCACCGTACCCAACGTGAATCGCACAGGTCCGCTCGCGGCTGCCCCGCCGCGGCGTGTCCACGGGTACGGAAACCATCGTTTGCGCGACGCGGCCAAGCGTTCCGCCGCGTTGGGCCTCGCCGCCTCCGGCGGTGCGACACCCATAGGAAAGGTGACGCCCTCCAGATTTAAAGCGCATTTCGTGCCGAACTTTTGCAGCTCCTGCAGGGCTTCGCGCGCGGCGTTCAGGTGCGTCCCCGCAAGGTCGCGCGTGCCGTCGGCGAGATCGCCATCGGATTTCACGCTTTTGCGAACGATGGAGGTCGGTACTTGACGACTGCAGACCGCCACGTACTGCGTGGTGTCAGTCTGGTCGGCGAGGCCGAAATGTGATTGGAAAAGGCTACTTTTGGGAACGGCCGCGTCCAGTCCATCCAGCACACTGTTGTAACTGAGGTAACTGCGATTGTGCCGCGGCTCCGTGCGGTACACTATGGGCACGACACCGGAGTCGAACAGAAATCCGTGCGGCACCGCCGCGCATCCCGACCTGGCTCGACTGGCGCGCAGCGCGGCTTCCACCACCGAGACGCCACAAAAAGTCGCCGCCTGGCCCATCTCCTCGGGGCTTAACAGGTTGGCGTCGCTGCACAGCTCGACAAGATCCGACGCGGCGTCGGTCGGCGCGCAGTCTGTGATGCCTGGTTTTATGGTGCGCCGCGGCAGCAGCGGTTTGCCGTAGGTGTAACGCGATTTGGGCACGTTCGTGTCGGCCACCCGCGCGCTCCGATGCGTCAGATCCACGTACATCCCGCAGTAATCTGTTTCGGCCTCACGCTCGTTCACCACGGGTAGCGCGCACTGACGCGGCGTGGCCGAATTGACGGTGACCGCGCCGTAGCGATGGTCGAGCAGCAAGCTCCGTCCCGACATCGACACGTTGATGAACATGCCCACCTTGGCGTTGTCGTCCGGGCCGGTCGCGTTGAGCACGGTGGTTTTACTGTTAGCCTTAGCGCGCAAGTGCATGCCGTCTCCCGCGGAGAAGGGCAAGCCATCGGCGTCGCTGCTTAGCGGATCCGCGCACGCTACGGCGGTGCCACCCCCCGTTATCTGATAATATTGGGTGTCGACGCAATGCTGTTCCGGGTCGTAATCTTTGAAGACGGCGCCGTCGAACAGCGCGCTCAGTCGGGTCGTCTGGACGCCGAGACCGTACAGCGAATCGCTGCTGACGCAGGCTGTATCGGTGAGACCCTTGTACGTCACGGTGTTCGGCAGCAGCGCCTGCAGCTCCGCAAGCAAAGCCTCGCGGATGTACGTCTGATCCGAGACCGAGTAGGGTCCCGTGCCGAGCGGTGCGGCAATACGCTGAAGCGTTCGCGCCGGATTCAACGCCGCGCGTTTTTCTTTCGTCGACGGATCCGCGCCGTGCCTGGCGCGCATCCTCGGCGGTAACTGCACGCGGTAAACGCGCGCGCAAAGAGGATGCGTGTCCATGATGGGGGAGCCAACACCGGATGAGGTGCGGTCGTTGATGTGCACGTTCAGCGCGGTCTGCAGCATGCTCCGATACATTTCCGTTTCGCCGGCGACTGGAGCGTGCAGCGACCATCCCGATCCGAGAGTGTCCTTGCAAACGGTTTGCGCCCGGGTTTTCGTAGGAAACCGCGCGTCGACATCGTCGAAGTTAAAGGAATAGGCGTACTCGTACTCGTACTCGTACTTGTACAAGCTGCTGGTGACGTCGGTGCTGGCCACGTCCACCGACAGCGCGTCCGCCGCGTCGTCCACCGCGGTCTGCACCTGGCTCGCGTTCGCGGTGTTGTTGATGGAGGGTCCGCCGTTGGCCGTGGCGCGCAACTCGTCGGCGTCTCGCGCCCGGCACACGCAGCTTGGACCGTCCACGATCGCGTCGCCCACGCAGGTGGTCGGGCAGTACATCACCTCCGCGTCCTTCTGGCCGCTGATCGTGGATATGGGTTTGCGATCCGTGTCGGCGCACACACACTCGGAGGGATAGATGTTCTGCGGGTTGTGCTGCATTCGATACCCGCGCAGCACGCTGCCGTAGGCGTCCCTGCAGACCGTCGCGGAGGTCATCGGCGGGTTGGATGGCGCATCGGGCGGTGGACCTGGCGGTTCCGACAGCGGGGGCGGGGAGGCTGGCGCGCCCACCAGCGTCCTCGGCATGCAGCGACGGACCTTGTGCAAGGGCGTGGGCGACACGAACTCGTGGGGGTCGCACGAACAAAGCGGCTGATGCATCGCGCCGTACGTGCCACCGATGGTTTCGTACGCCCGCCAGTCCGGCTGGGGCTTTTCGGTGACGTTGTACCCGGCGAACACCTGCTCCGTGTAACGCGCGGTCCATTCCGGGGAGGCGCCGATCAAATCTTTGGGCCGCGCCTGACCTTCCACGACTTCGCGCTCCACGATGCGCACGGGGAACCGCATGACGCGGGCGGGATCCTCCAATAGGAAGGTGGCGGCTTGGCGGTCTTCGTCCTTCGCGATGTCCGTCACGGCCACAAGCGCACACTCCGCCTGCACGCCGTAGCCGGAGGAAACCAGACCGTCCGAGTACTGAGCTTCGGTCATGCGACACCGTTCGCGGTGCGGCATGCCGTACGCGTACGTCAGCTCGGCGTCCGTCGTCGCGTCGCCGTCCAGTATCGCCACCTGCAAGACGCGGCAGACCGGATATCGCACGTCACCCGCGCCCTCCAGGGTCGCGCCGTCCACGTCCGCGAGATAGGATCGCACGCCGCTACGCCCCGTGCCGAAGGTGATCGTCCTGGAATCGTACTGCGCGGCCGTTGGGCAGTTATAATAGGTGGGCGTGGCATCCGAAAACGATCCGTCCGAGTCGCAGGTGCACTGCTCCTGTTCGGTGTCGTCGAAAAGGTAAACGTTCGGGGACGTGCGCAGGTCCGTGGTATCGACGTTGCTCATGTCGCCGTACGCGGGGTGCCCAGATATCACGCACTCGCCGTCCTCGTATCGGTTGGCGCACTCGTCCGGTGGCAGAAGCGCGCTGTAATCGCCGTACGCGTCCAGGAACGAGCAATTCACCGTAAGGTCCTGCGGATCGGTTCCATAAGCCGATCTGTGCGCGCCGATCTTGTGCACGGCGTACCCTTCCGCGGCATGCGACTTGATGAATTCTCTGTAAACAGCGGAGATGCCGACTCCGCAGCCGTACGCGACCCACGCGTCCAAGCCCAGGTGCACGGTCGTTGTGTTGTCCGTATCGCCTGTCGTGCGCACAATTGGAATCTTGCACGGGGGCGGCGATGGTGGAGGCGTGGGCGCGGGCGGCGGCGCAGGGTAGGACGGATTCGCCGGTGGCACCTGCGCGACGCCATCCAGCGCGTCAGGTGACAACGCTTGGGGCGATGCCAATCCAATCGCTCACCGGGGACCGCGACTTGCCTGGTATGCTCCGAATATCAAGGTGGCGGCGTAGCGGTAGGTGAAACGCATAGCGGCGAACGCCGCGTGGTGGCCCGCGAGGTACAGATTTATAGTTTTGGTGATGTTGAAGGCTTTGGCGTGATCCGTCACCACCAGCGCGGGCAAGGACATCTGATCGATGACGTAGTTGCGCGCGCAATAGTTGAGCACCTGCGGCGTGAAACAAAACAAAACGCGTGAGGCACGCGTCCCCTGGCGGCGTACGCATCAACCGAGCACAGCGCGCACCGTGACATCCACGTTTTCCGTGCCGCCGGTGCTGGTCTCCGGGTACACCGAGTCCGAACGCCGGCATCCCTGCGTGTTCGGCGTTTCCAGAAGCTGATGCACCAACCCCTCACGGTCGCGCGCGCGTCGAATCTGCGTCGCGTCTTCGGACGCGTCGACGAAAAATTGCTCCCAGCGATCGCGCAACTCGTACACGATCACCGGCAGGTACGCCAGCAGTCGCGCGCCGATGCGAACTCCGCCGATCACGGCCTGCGCGGAGGCCCTCACGGCCAGCGCCACCGACGGCGGTGTGGCGACGCAGCGTTTCCGCTTTTTGTCCCAGGTGGGTGGATGCACGGAAAAAAGATTTTCGCAAACGCCGGCATCGTCGAGGTCCACGGCGTGCGCCATCGCGTACTGCATGTAGTTAAAGCAGCCCATGTACCATCGATCCAAGCTGTCGGCGGTAAACCCCACCGCGTCCGCCATCAGCGTGATCACACCGTCGAAGTCGAAGGTGCGGTAGTACTCCGCGTAGTCCATGCACAACAACCAGGGCGGATGATGCAGGTACGGTTCCGCGGGCACGCCGTACGGGTACTCGCCGTCGGACCCGGTGTACCCGTTCCAGCACACGGAGTACTTGCGTTCGCTGCCATCGAAGGTGCCGAACGCGCCGTATCCGCCTTCGCTGTCGCGCGCGTCCGACGTTAGCTCTCCGGCCATCAGGGCGTCGCCATCGTCACCACCGGCGCTCGCGTCGTCGTTGGCGTCGACGCGCACACCCCCCGTCCGCAGGATGTACTGCGCCGGCACCTTGATCATCATGCAGACCGACGCGACGATCGCGTTCAAAGCCAGCGGCGCGTGATAGTTGTACGGCAGACAGTCGGATCGCACGTCCGAGTCGAAGTCGCACACCCGGCAGTACCGCACGTTCGCCTCGTACGCGTCGACCACCATCGTCGGATCGTAGAGTTTTTGGCGGTAGCAGAACTTGTTAAACGTCGGCGTTTCGGCGGCGGCGTGGGCGGAGGGCGCGTAGTAGTCCGCCAGCTGCACCGGCGAGTGGGCGGCGGGGGGGTAGTAGTCCAACGGGGAACCCAGCGTTTCCCATAATAGGCGCGCGAAGCCGCACGGCACGATCACGGATTCGCGCACGGCCCACATGCCGCGTTGCAGCGCGAGGCAGGAGTGCAGAAAGTCCGGCGACGCGTCCACGAAGTGTTGTTTGACGACCCAGTCGTAGATCTCTTGGCCGAGGTGCGACAGGAACGCCGACCACGCGAAGACGAGCTCCAACAGCACGTCCGCCGTCAGACGCAGAACCGTGTCCCGCAGAATTGAAAACGCGCGCTTGCCCGCCAGTACCACGACGTTGAACGCTCCCGCAAACGCGGAATACAGGGTGGCCAAAAATCGCAGGTACATCTTCAACGGATAGAAGATGGGTCGGTGCAGCTCATCGTACGCGACGTTCGTTTTACTCACGAGCGTGTGCCCCTCGAACGCCAGCACGAACGCCGCGACGGTCACAAGCATGGCTATCAGCAGAAAGTATCGGTAGGTGACCATCGCGTTGACGCACGCGGCGACCAAGTCGGAGGCGTACTTTAACGCATTGCTCAAGCCGTTCATGACGTACATCGTCAGGTTGATAAAGTGCTGCCGCAGATGGTCCTGGTTGAAATCTTGAAACAGGACGTCCCGTTTTACGGTGCGATTTACGTCGGTCGCGATGTCCACCTGTACGATGGTGGCAAACAGGTAGAGTCCGAACGACCATAGCGATCCGAGCGTAAAGCCGGTGGTGAGTGTTAAGAAGTACCATGCGTACGCGTTGCTCATCCTCACCGCACCTCCGTGTTACACACCCGCGCGGGGAGGGGGGTGTATATATACACACGCGTGTGTTATAAACAATATTCAAAGAACTTTTTATCTGCGTCACGCGGCGCAATTCACATAAAACACACGCATCGCGGTATAGATACGCGCGCCAAGCGGCACGTAATCGCATGTAGGCGTGAGAGGATAAAAGACGAGCATCATGTCTGTCCACGTACCAACGTCACAACCTGTTATGCATATGGGTTTTTTTAGCGGGATAAAAAAAGGCTTTAAAAACATGCTTGGTCTCGAAGGTATAACGGAAGCCGCACTGAATATGCGTATCGAAGGTAAAGAAACTCTAAATGATTATTGGGTAAAAAATGAGTGTAAAGTTGAAAAGCTAAACCGTCTTGAAGCTTTGCAAGCAGAGTATAAGAAATTAAGTTGTTTGACAGAACCAACTCCTTGCAAAGATTGTGTCAACAGAATGTACGCTGAAATTTTCAAGCCGTGGTGCGAAGCGGAAAACATCAAGTGGCATGAATTTGAAAAAGCGTTTAACTGTGGCACTAAAAAAGAGACGCGCTCTTATCTATGCGCCCGTCTTCATGAGGCGTTCGAAGCGGATGGCAATGTATAATTCAAGACCTGTCGCGTATTATAGCCGCGGCTTTTTATGGCAACGTAGCAGGTATCTTGACAAAGCATTCAAAAACCACGGCAGAAGCGGTAAACAACGTTAACAATAAACTATATCGCCACGGTGGACGCAACGCGATGTCGGTGTGGTACGCGAATGAGCGCCAATGCAAGTTTCGTTAATAACGTTCCGATTTGCCAGTTTGGATTTAGTTGAAATAACGCACAGATGCTACAAACGAATACCAGTACAAGAGGAAGGTCGCTCTCTTGCGCTAGTAGGTTGATTACACATGACCATTTGTGCAACACCGAGCCTTGCCCCACAAACAGTATAGAGTACAACTCCTCGTCCGTGATTTTTTTTTATGCACTTTACGCACACGGACTAAAATCAATAAATCTCATGCGGTCATACCGGATACCGCGATAGTGGCTTGCAACCATGCCACAGTGTTCACAACTTGCGCGTCTATTTCCAAATGGCGTAGTTGCAAAAAAGAAATGTTTCTGCTGTCATGATTTCCTTTTTCTACCGGGCGCTCGTTGCTCCGAAATACTACATAGACAGCGTCGTTGACAGTATGGACGTGGCTGTACGACGCCATCACGTGATAGCCAGAACGGCGCACAAGCCATTTCACGTGGTGCCAGTCTGAACCCCCGTTTATAGAAACGTAGAGCGCCAACGCTCCTCGGTCGATCTCGCAGTGCGATCCATCCGGAATGTGCAAAGACGGTCCAGGTATTGCCGCATAATTTGCGACAGAGTTGCGATTAATGTTCGTAATCATCAGGTGCGCACCGATATTGCGATGCCAGAAAATTGCGGGATGCGCGACACCGAGTCCCGGTTGAAACGATAGTTTACTGCTCCCCGCTGCGTAATAATGCCCGTTCCAGTCCCAATCCAATAGCCCTCCCACGTTGCACACGTCGTAATTATTAATCCGTAGAATCGTTCTCAGCCTGCCCGGCGCGAGGAGCAGAGGTACCCCTTCCATCCAATACGGATCGCCGAAGCCGAGCCTCATCGCTTCCTCCTCTTTCCATTTGAGCGGAGTATTCCTTCCCAACAGTTCACTCTGCACTTTATGATCGTGAACAAACCGAAGTCGAAATGCACTGTAAAGTTCAGCGGTGTAATGCGTACTCGGTAGTCCGATCATTTCGGAGATACGCCACGCGCGACGGTCCGTGATCGCGTATTCGGAGAACGCGCCGTCAAAGTACAATAACGTCGACAACCAATCGTATGAGCCGTAGAGAGAACCCCCGCGAAGGTAATGTATCGCATCTCCAGTTTGACATCGTGGTTGCCCCGTCATTTGGCTATATCGTTTTAGCTTTAGGACCACGTCGCCTTGATCGCGGTCGATTCGTAGAACGCGCCCTATCGTACCCTTACATCGTAATAACGCATTCATTCCGATTCGTTTCCACGGTCGTATCAAATCGATGCGTATCGCGACGGTGTCATTCGAGTTTGCAAAATCCGCCTTGACAACCGTGTACCGCTCGTTCGAAAAATTTGGAAGCACCTCGATCGAAAAAACTATACGTCCATCATCCCATAGAGCACCCGTGTTTTGTGTAATTACCGCCATATCACCCATATCTGGAGTGAGATCTACAGCGACACTCCACGATTTCGCAAGCTCGTCCCAAACACTCAAAAACGCGTGAGAGCCTTTACGAAACTGGCTTTTTGTGTGCAGCATGCACACTTGGCCGCGATAGGTAAATAATTGCGGGCCCGAGTACCCGGGAAGAGAGCTGTGATCGGACCAAATCACATCGTTCGCATCCGCGTTGCGCACGTACACATCGCCACCACATCCGTCGTACGCCATCCACAGGCGCGTCACACTGGCGTTGTGATGATCGCGTGCGCTGGTTATACTGGGCGACCCTAGATAAGGTTTATGCACAGCCGTCGCTATCACGACTTCGGCGCTATCGGTGCTCGAACGAGTGACGTTCCTGTTTGTGGATCCCGACGCTCTCGTGTTGCTTGGACGTCCGAAAAGTTGCGTTGTGACGAGTGACACGTGCGCGCCGAATGCGATTAACACCGCACATGTCAGAATTTGCCTGATCATTGAAATCGATGTCTGTTCTTACGATAACGACGGCGCCTGCCAGGTCCGCCAGGTCCGCAGTCTACGTGATGTGTTCGGATTCTTTCACCGCGCTACGCAAAATGTAAACGAATGGCGATGAGCTTTCAGGTCGAAATACGCGGTGTTGATGCCATTTTCGGCGCTGCCAAAAAATCGTACAGTTTCTTCCCCTTACCGGGAAAAAATCGTTATGTATGATTTATCGATTTCGCTTGATCGTACGTGCATCCGAATTTGACACAACCTTCGCTTATACGCGTAGATTCCGTCACCGCGTTCTTCGGGTCCAAAATGCTAAAATGGCAAAGTGCGCTACGTGGCTAGCGATCATATACAGGCTACGGCGACGGCGTATAGGCCACGCCCGATTTTATGTATGTGCCGCGTACATACTATGCGTAATCGTACGTACTTATACGTCAAACCGTTTTCGCACAACCCCTACCCATCATCAAAAAAATCGTACGGCGCGTTCGATTAAGAATACGGTGACCCGATCCGCAACTCAATGCTTTGGAAATGGAATATAAGAACGAGTTTTGTGCCACTAGCGAGAAGTGCAAAGGAATAGTGAACCAAATTTACGCCATCATCGAACCGTGGCGTAAACATCATTCCATCACCTGGACCGACTTTAAAAAAGCAGTATAATTGCGGAACAGTTTACTTTACTCGCACCTACCTCTGTAGGTACGTGGACGAGGCGTTCTATGCGAAATGATCTGGTAGGAAATGGTAGTACCACCGCATGTCACAACGCACGGTTTTTTGTTACGTATGTAAGATTTATACAAAACCTGTTGTCCCAAACAAAACTGCCACGTCTGCGAAAATAGCGCCCCGCGCTGTCGATGTTACTCTTAAAGCATGTCCCAATTGCCGGTCGCGCAGGTGTTCTCGGCTTCTTCGATTTCTTCGGGATATTTAGCAAGCACGCCGTCCTTGGTCAATTTGCGACGCACCCTGCCGGCGCTTTATCTTGTCGGATCAGTCGGCAGCTTGACCGTAAAACCGGTGTGGCCAACGGTGACCACCCGCACACCAACCTTCTCGTAGTAATACTTTATGATCTGCTCCACATTTATTAGGTTATCTGGTTGGGTTCTCCAGCGCGTACTTACCAAAGCATACCAGTGTTGCCGGTCCAGCACGAAGTCGTCGGTGACGTTTAAGGCCACGCGCAGCAAACTGGCAATAAGCAAGCAAGCCTGCCTGCCTAAACAAATTTCTTCCACGACTTTTCGATAACCTGCTCTAATGGCGAAACTTGCTCGCACAGGTAGTATTGAGCACCATGGTTGAGCATACGAACCTTTCTGGCCCGACCCCACAAGGTTTCCGTGAATAGGGGGGCACGGCTATTACAAGCACTTGTTTGCGTCGCGGAGTCAAAACCCGTAACGCACTGAAGTGTTTCTGCGACGTCCGTCGTATCAGCCAGGTAAGCGTTCGCTTCAGCCATATGTGGACCTAAGCCGTTGAACCCGCGACGCATACCGTGTAAACCGTGCAAACGCAGGCGAAGTTTCGCCCAAGGGGTGTAAAATACACTGATGTTTCGTGTGGTGGCTGCGTGGATCAATAGCGTCACAAAAACGTGTCCACAACCCTGCCTTTGCATCTGTGCCACATTTTGAGCGTTTAGGCAAGGCGCATTCTCAGGGCAAAGAGCGTCATATGCTCCTCTGTCGAGGAAGAGAGCCACCTCCGATGGGTCGTTCCCGATGATGCCGACCTCCGGGCCGTGCCTCATCAGAAATGTGAAGTGCGAATTCAGCCGCCTCGCTGCCGCGAGCAATACGGGGAATTTGATCGGGTGCGCGAATATGACATCCGGTCGTGTTAACATAATGACATCCTGTGGGTTCGTTGATAGATTGTGAAATCGGGCAACTGCTCGTCCAACCATAGCGCAGGCAGCCCAGTTTTGCACGATACCTTCTGCGCTGTGTGGGGGGTCGAAAGATCTGTTCGCAATTGCGTATCCTAAATGATGCTGAAGAGTCCCTGAGGCGTTTCCTAAGGTATCCATAATCGACAAGTTTTGAAAAGTCTTGTAGTACTCATCACCGTGCCACCACCCTTTATTCCGAGTTTCTATGTCACTGGGAGTGAAAAGTATCACAAACCAACAGCTAGCTGATCCTTGCAAAAACTCAAGCACGTTTCTCGTATGCATACCGAATGTTCGATATAGGCCGCTTAAATACAGCCAAAAGATGGGCTCCTTGGCGTCCTTCGCACATTCTGGGAGTTGGCCCGGGCTGGCCAAGACTATACTGAGACCCGGAGGTCGCGCTTGGTCGGTTCGAGTTGCAGCGGGCCAAACTGCGTCAAAATCACTTTGCAGACCGCGAGAGAACAAGGGATGATCAATTGGCTGGTCGAAGATTTCTTGTTTGTTCTCGTCCGAAAAAGGCTGACCAGTTACTGTATCACACAGTTGCAGCAGGAAAACTACCGCATACCACAGACTCATCCTAAGGATGTATGATCTATTATATTGTATTGAACCAAGATGTGAGAGAAAGGTACAGACTAAGCGTAATCGTACGTACTTATACGTCAAACCGTTTTCGCGCAACCTCTACCCATCATTTAAAAACCTGCGCCGCGTGCACGCGCACGTCCACCTGTCCGTCGCCGTCCTAAGAATACGGTGACCCGATCCGCTTGTACGAAAATATAGATACACACACGCGCGCGATAATGGCCTGCACGCGATCGCCGTAAGCATGTCCGTTTTCATGACGAGCGCGCACCGAACCGGTTCTGGCACACCAGAACATCACATGGTTATCGTTATCGGCCTCGGCATCGGTGGTATGCAAATCGCGGACCTGGTTTCGGATGAAGAGGGCATGACCGTTTGTGGGATCGAAGGATCCGCAGATGTCGGTGGACTCATAGTCACAGAAAAGGGCCACAACATGGGCCCATCGTACCACCTTGAAGGGCACACGCACTTAAATAATCTTCTCACAAAGAACAACGCCAAGTGTGGTTGTTTCGAGGAATTAGATCCGAACTCAACCATCTTCTACAGCACGCGCCGCGGTGAGGACGCGGTCGTGCATGCAGCTGAATACGCGGCGGCAACGCAAATATTAGAAGAGTTGGCAGAGAAAACGAAGCACGAAGCTTTAAAAGATGTTGCTGATGAGAAGCAGAAGACCATACTCCGCAAGGCGGTACCGTGGTACCGCGAAATGGCAGATTACGAATTAAATCGCCAGGACTCGGCTTTACAGAGGAAGAAATGTGTTTGCGGCGACTATCGAAATGCGCTGGTGACCCCGTTGTATACGCGGTTGAAAAATAAACACCAACAGGTGCGGTTACATTTCAATAAGGAGGTGGACACCATCGATAAAACCGACCAAGACTGGATCGTACGCAGCAACAATGATGCGTACAAATGTGCTTATCTGGTGGTCGCCGCACCCGTTGCGGCGTTGCAAAAGTTTAAATTAGGCGAAAAAGTGCCTTCAGCTGTTAAGCAATATATAGCATACCTAAACGAGACGATCACCCCAAAAGCGTCTATGCGCGTCTTTGTAGAGCTGAAAAACCCGACATTAGCCGCGAAGGCGCGTGAGGCTGCCGGGGAAATGCTGAAAACCCATGGGGTGTCATATCTGCACGTGCTCACCACCGTGGCAGAATTTCAACGGGTATCGCCTCTGTGGTCCATGATATTCGAACCGCAGGCCACGGACGATTGTTACAACTTCCTCCTGGCGTACTGCGATTCCGATGCGGCTGCACAGTTGAATAAAAAGAGAGATAAAAATAAAAAGTTCTACGATAATCTACTAAGGACCGTGCTGGTGGAAAGTTTTGGCATACACAAGGATGAGACCATTGGCGCGATCGATGCAGACTACATCGATTACCATTCGCCCAACGCCTACCACGTTTGGGATCCCGACACAGATTTATCTGAACATATAACATACACGGACAGTATATCCACCAAGCATCGCATTTTCTTCGTCGGGGAAGCGTACGATCCAACATTCAGCGCGTGGATCGAGGGCGCCTTGAACACAGCATGCGCAACGGCGAAGTTTATAAAAAGTCCAACACCCGTATAAAGTGAATTATGTTTGCGCAAACGTACAGAAGGGTCGACTCGTATTCGTTTAGAAACCAGATGCAATCAAGCAGCGCGTAAAAGAAAGATACGCGGACACCTGCACGATCGTGGCGATGGATCGATTTGTGCGCTTCCATCTTTTGACTTCGGTATTCCAAAACCATCGTGGTGGAAAGAAATACAAAACAGGTTTGATTGACTATCCAGGTAGGCCCTCCTTTCCAGTTACCGTCGCTTTACGTTCGACCCGCGGACCGGTGCCATGACGCGCTTCGGACTGACCTTGAGCGACGCGCGACGGCTGTCGGACGGGTCGCTCAGTTTCACGCGCTCCTACTGGAAAGGCGGGCACCCACGTCCGCGGAACGAAGATTTGTTCGTTTGGGCCGGAAAGGGATGGCACGCTTCGACCAGGGGTAAACGCGCGCACGAAACGGTCGTCGTTGCACTACCACGCGCTGGTGATTGTGGTGTTTGGGGTGGTGATGCTCGTTTTGCAAGTGCGGCAGTATAAAACCGTAACCGCGTGAACATGTTTTATTAATAATTTAAACGCGGTCAAATGCAGTCTCTCAGGTCGATCACAAGCAGAGGCCCGACGATGGAGCCGCCGCACACGTGCTCGCCGTACACATCGGTGGCTTCGGCGTTTGAGGGCAAGTTTTTGTTGCGCCCGTCTTCGTCCACCCACAAAACCAGCTCGCTCTCCGCCCATTCGTCGTCGTCGATGACGGGCACCATCTGCACCATGTCACAGTCGCCCAGTAAGGCGCGCAATCGTCGCAGATCGAAAGGGCCGTCCACAAGATGCGACGACCCTCCGACGAGCTGCAGCACGCCCTTCCCAGGAGGCGGCGCGTCGTACAGCTTCCAAGGTGTTTCGCTGCGCTCTTCGGTCATGACGCGACCGCACGGGCGTCGCCTTTGGTGATGCGAGTGAGTGTTTCGCGTTTGTAGAGCCCCGAGATGGGCAGTGCCGACTCTGCGTATGTTTACCGTAACGAGGGACGGCTGTTTAAAGTTTGGGCGTTCGTATAAATGCGTACGGGACGAGCGGTCGAATCGCAAATGTGCCCGACCGTGCAACGATGATAAGTTCATCGACGTTGCGTATTTGGATTTAAGAGCTAACTTTTTGCGCGTTGTATGCAACTTTGTGATCGCACGTCACGTTTTGTAGGGTTAGAAGTCGTGCATGACCGGCGACTGACGCTGTTTTACCGGTGACAAATTTCTCTCCCCACAGGGAGAGAAAATGTACGATTTTTTGCCAACTTCGGGAATGGTATTGTTCGGAGCACGTATTGAACAAGCACTCGCGGTAAAATACGCAGCGTCGGCTCCGTTTTAAACGCGTCCGTTTTTTTCATTCCCGGCGATTCAAAGTGCTCGACGCGTCGCATTCCGTCATTCGACTTTGGAAATTGGTCGTGCGCGATCATCAAATCTTAAGAAACGCGTGTAAAACAAGCGTTTGCCTGTGACCGACGCAGCTCGAATAACATTAGGCATACGCGATCGCCGCTCAAGACACCTTCACTCACATCTGAAGTGTAACCGGACTCGTTAGCCGCATCCACGACAGGCGACCGACTTAAGTGCAACGCGACATTATGATCTACTGTCATGTTAATAAATACAAATCAATGCATCCGCGCAAACAAAACGACGCGCAGAGCCGGTTTCGGGTACGATCAAATTTAAGCTCCCGAAAATTGTACGCGTGATTTCACGATCATGCACTTGCCCGACTTTGACCAAAGGTAACGCGCGATCGCGAATTTGCTCGGAGCACGTATTGAACAAGCGTTCCCGTTGAAATACGCGGAGTCGGCTCCGTTCCGAACGCGCCCATTTTTTCATCCCGGACGATGCGAAGTGTTCGACGCGTCGCACTCCGTCGTTCGACTTTGGAAACTGGTGGCGCGCGATCATCAAATCTCGCTAGAAGCGTTCAAAACAAGCGTTCGCCTGTGAAGACGCGGCGTTGCAAACATTAGGTATTCGCGATCGCCGCTGAAGACATTTGAAGTGAAACCGGGCTCGTTCGCTGCATCCAAGACAGGCGACCGATTAAAGTGTAACGCGGCATTATAATTTACTACACTTGTAATAAATACATATCAATACATCCGCGCGAACGAAAAGAAGCGCGGAGCCGTTTTTGAGTACGATCAAATTCGAGCCCCAAAAAATTATAAGTGCGATTTTACGATCATGCACTCGCCCGACTTTGACCAGGCGTAACACGCGATCGCAACTTTGCTCGGAGCACGTATCGAACAGGCGTTCGCGTCAGAATACGCGGTGTCGACTCCGTTTTGAACGCGTCCATTTTTCCATGCTCGACGTAGGAAATGGTATCGACGCTGCGTATTCTGGCGCGAATGCTCATTTCGCACGCGTTTCCCACAAATTCACATGCGGTGAAGGCTCGATGCGCGAATGACCGCGTGAGCGTGAGCACCTTTGACTCGAGCAAAAAATTCATAGGAAAAAGTGCGCTGATCATGTACACCCGCGTGCGATCACGAAAGGTAGTCCGAACGACTGCCTCCCAAAAAAATTGAACTTTGCTTTTTTACATTGAATATAGACACCCGCGTGCAATTACGAAGGGTGATTTCGACCCAGAAAAAAAGTAGACCTTTAACAAAAGAGTGCGATATATACACGCACGCGCGTTGCCGTTAAAAAAAGTGACCAACGGACATGGAAACGACATCTCCCGCCAAGCAAGCCGAAATGGCAATTTTATATTATCGGTATATCACCGGCGACGTGACGCTCGTAAAAGACATCATCGAGGACAACGACAAGAAGAAGGGTACGCACACGGTGGAATTGGCACGTAGACGCCGAATCGGAGCCGACGACGAGTGGGTGCTGCGACAGTCGGACGCCGCCCTGAAGCGCAAACGTGACTCCGAAATGTTGGAACGCGAGCAGCGGCGACTAGACCGAGAACGCGAGTTTCAGATGCAAAAAGAGTACGAGGAACGCAGAAAGAAGATGCAGGAAGAACAGCTTTATTGGCAGCGATCAAACGAGGAACTGGACAAAAGGATAAAAAAAACAGAGTATCAGTTGCAGCTATCAAGAGAGGAACGCGAACGAGATATGCAGGAACATCAA
>LGRX02011674.1:0-29505 GCA_001247695.2 Cymbomonas tetramitiformis | reverse complement strand
CAATGCGCCTGGCGCCTGAAACACGTGTATCACCCGAAACGCTCGACTCGCCTGAATGGCGCGCACCGCTTGAACGACGCACGCCGGCTGAAAGGCGCGTTTCGCTCGGATGGCGCGCATCACCAGGATGGCGCGTGTCGCTTGAAGGGCATGTTTGCCTGAAAGTAGCGCTTCGCACGAAGTGTGCGCATCGCCTGAAATGTGCGCATCGCCTGAAATGGGCACATCGCCTGAAATGTGCGCATCGCCTGAAACGTGCGCATCGCCTGAAATGTGCGCATCGCCTGAAATGGGCACATCTCCTGAAATGTGCCCATCGCCTGAAATGTGCGCATCGCCTGAAATGTGCACATCGCCTGAAATGTGCGCATCGCCTGAAATGTGCGCATCGCCTGAAATGTGCGCATCGCCTGAAATGTGCGCATCGCCTGAAATGCGCGCATCGCCTGAAACGCGCGTTTCAACTCAGACTGTGCCCGGAGGCACAGCGTGAGCCGATATGTCTATGCGTCCGTATGTGTGTCATCGGGGGTAATCTGGGATTGGCACGATGACAGTGAGATTGGGCTTGAAATCACGATGAGAATGAATACCAGATGTCCGGGGTATGACAGTATGACACTATGACACTATGACAGTACGACAGTATGACACTATAGTAGTATGACAGTACTGTGGGGGGTGTCATCGTGGAACTCAGTCAGACCCTCGAAGAATGGTCAGATTCGCATCGGGGTTGAAAAGACAATGAAATCGAATATCAGATATTAAGGTTATGACAGTATGACAGTATGACGCTATGACAGTATGACAGTATGACAGTACAGTAGTATGACAGTACTGTGGGGCAGTCATCGTGTCAGTCTGTTGGCATAACATCTGAATCGAGAATGACGAATCGGAATTAGAAATGAGATCGGATCGAGAACTGAACGTTGAGCCGAAGTGTGACATCGGCTCTCGAGTGGTTGACCCTGCAACCTGAGTGACGAGTGAATAAGTAGAGCACTTGAGAAGTGTTTAGCCTTCAGAACTCGGAACCGAATTATCGTTTGTACCTCAATCTGGCCCTGATCCAGTATATTATAAAAATCCGAATTGTGTACCTTTGCACGTTCAATCAAAAACATATCTCCGAGCATCTGTCGTCGTGCCCCTGGCACATTTGGTATCAGCGTGCTGCGATTTCGCCTCTGCGCAACTCGCCCACGGGCCTTTTGTAACTTCCGTTGTAATACAGGGGGAGAGCTGCACTTCCGGCTATCTGGGCGCAATTTTAGCCTCCGTAAGTACGTTTTTTTTCGTATACAACGGCCGTATCCTTTGGAAAACATCTCCAAAACTTCATATTTTCGCCCCTTAACACTGGGGGCCCAACCAGGCTCAAAAAAGTCAGCATTCGTTTTCCGATCTTAACTTCCAAGTCTGCCCCAGGCTACAAACAACCGTCAGGGAGCACCCTAAAGGGTTTCCCCGGTTTATAGTAGCCAGGAAACCCTCATAGCCCACTTTCTAGAGCCTTAAAAAGGCGAAAAACAGCCAAAAACAGCCCAAAATAGCCGTTTTAGCCCCTTTTCAGCCTACCCCGAAACCTTCCACAGCAGCCCCCACCACCAAAAACTCCTTCCCCAGACCCCATAGAACACCCTAGAACCCCCCAATACCGCCCTCACGGCCACCAGCAGCTGGGAAAGCCCCCCAAAACAGCACTTTTAGTGGCTTCTGGACAGTTTCTGGACAGTTTCTGGACACCTCTGGTTTACCCTCTGGCTGGAATATTTTGGGAGTGTACGAAGTCCGGTTACTTTCTGGGACCTTGCTGAGCTTTCTGGGACCTTGCTGAGCTTTCTGGTTGCAGTTCCTTGACCCCTGCCTGCATACATAGGCACTTGAAATCTGTGTCGCGGAGCCCTGGCGAAAATTTGAGTTCGCCGGTGCATGGCAGTACCCCCTTCGCCAGAAGAATACAGAAGAGCGTGGTGGAAACAAGGACCCATCAAGTGGGTATTCCCTCCAGACCCCACCTACCCACCAGCAGGCGCCTTCTGGCAGAGCGGTCCTTGGAGCGGTCCTCCTTCCCCCTCTTCCTCTGACGACGAGGAGGAGAACTGAGCGCCTGGATATAGTCACGCTGGCTATCCCACCAAGATACCACAACTGGGTGTGGGTTCAGATTGGAAACCTTCTCTTCCGCTACCCGAACTCCCAAGACCTGACAGTCTTCCCCGCGCTCCCTGGCTCATATCCAGTGCAAGGAATCGAAGAGTGGCCTTGGGTCCCCCCATCTCCGCCTGGAAGTCCCGCCCCTTCGCCTCCAGCGAGCGACATCGAAGAGGACGAGACTAATTAAATAAAAAAGGCGAGCACTCACCACTTTGCTCACCTGTGGCTATTGCCACACCCAGTCCTTGATCTCAACCAGCTCAGCAATCAGGATGTCACAGCAGACATCAGAGGCATTTCCCAGCATGAGTGTCAGCGCAGAGCAGCTACACCACACTCTGTTCTCTCCCATAACCTTCCCATCGCCCACCACATATGCTTCCGCTCACCCCATTCCACACCCAGGCACCACCATGCCCTACACAGCGGTGCCCCGCCCTTATACTATGCCGGATGGCACCCCCGCACAGGCTGTATGGAACGGCGTCAATTGGGTATTACCCCAATCAGCGCCCCTCGCTGGGGGAGTATCACCAGTGCCGTTCACACTGGGAACCCATCACCCCGTGGGCGCATATCCCACACCGTTCCAACAACAGCTACAGCAGCAGCAGCAGTGGCTCGCGTACCAGCAGCAGCAACAGCAGTGGCTTCAACAGCAGCCACTGGAACCGATGCAGCAGCAGTTACAGCAGCAGCAGTTACAGCAGCAGCAGCTACAGCAGCAGCAGCAGCAGCAGCAGCAGCAACAGCAACCGCAGCCGCCACAACTGCCGCAACATCGACCACAGCAGCCCCATCAGCTGGCACCAGCCACCTCCGCGCTTCATGACTCAGGCGCGGATCCCTCATCGCTGCAGCACTTCATCAGCATCGGCGCCGCGGCCCTGCCGGACCCTCTGCAGGTACCCCTTGACAGCGGGGTTCAGCAGAACGTCTTGGGCGGTACCCAGCTCTTGGTGCGACACCTTCCTGCGGTGGCGACAACCTCAGAGACTCGCCGGCGTCGGCGTTCCCGAAGGGCATCTTCGGGCCCTGCGACACATGGCAAGCATCTCCCAGGCCCAAGCCACGCACCTGATCACTCTGACCCCGACTCTGGCACGGACATCAGCCGCACCAGCACGGGGACCAGAGGCAGCCGAAGCACGCAGGCACGGGCTGAGCGCAGGCGGAGGGCCGCCCACAGGTCCGGCTCCGACTCGGACGCGAGCAGCCGAAGTGAACACATTCGCAGAGAAGTCCTAGCGGCAGTACAGGCCCTGGACATCTCCGCGGTGCTCTCGAGAGGACTCGCGCTGCCTGGTGCGACGACATCGGCAGGAGTCTCCCCACCAGGCGACCCTCAGGGCAGCGCACAGGGCCTGGCGGCGGACCATCTACACGAGGCAGACACTGCCGCCAGCGTAACCCCTCCTGTGCCTCAGACCGCCGCTGAGACCGCTCCCGCCGAACCTCCCACTCAGGGCCGGCCAAATCCCCATAACATGATGGTGGCCCGCCGGCGACAGTCGATGGAGACGGTGGTGCACGGCGGTGGCAATCCCGACTCAGAGCCCAGAGACTCCGGTTCAAGCGACTCGCCACCAGGCCCCCCTAGTGATCCACCTCAGGATCCCCCTGACGATCCCGCACCAGAGCCCTCCTACCCTCAGTACCCAGAGGTCAGAGCCCTCTTCGTCACCCACGATGGTGGGTCATTGTGGGTGCACCAGTCAGCTGGGGTGCGAGGCGCGGCAACCGTCTCCCTACCATGGGACGAACGCCGCCGGGCTGGGGTGCAGGGCGACGCCATCTTGTTCAGGATCATGCACCTGCTGGGAGCGCCGCTGACTGCATATGCGCGCATGGGGGGCCGGCTACACCATGCACCCCTACCCCTTACCAACCCTCGTGTGGAGACCTGGGTCCTTATGGTCGACCGCGAGGTCATGGATATGGCAATGGGGGACCCATCCGCGGCCAATGTGCGGTCTACCAGCATGGGGCAGCCAGTATGGGAGTGGATCCCTGCTACTGCGCGGGAGTCGGAGATGCAGAACTTCGATCAGGACGGGCTCGCCGCGTGGTCGGAGGTCAGCAACTCCGATTGGTACCGGAGCATGAGCGTGGTGGCCGCACAACCATCCACACCCCTGCCCTTCCATACACCTCTTCCACTCCCCGCACCACCGTCAGCCCCTGCATTACCGCCCACTCCGACCGCAGTCCCCACAAATCCCGCGCCTGCGCCTCCGCCCGCGCATGCCCCGGGACCACCACCCCCTGCCCGTTTTCCCCATTCCGCCGCCGCAAACCCCGTTCACCCTGCCGCTGCCGTGAACCCCGTTCACTCTGCCGCCGCTGCAAACCCCGTGCTCTCTCCCAGCGCCACCCCCTTTGTTCCAGGCATCGTCCGTCTGCCGCAGGGCACTAACCTGCGAGCATCTCCAGACGAGGTCCGCCTGGAGCACAAGACCAGAGAGATGGTGCTAAAGCTGGTCAAGAGCGTCACCAGGTTCCCCCGCTCCGCGTCCGACACAAAATCGGCCGACAAGGAGGGCCTCCTGACGCAGTTGGAGCACTACTCCCACATGGTGCGGAAGGTATTCCAGGAGGCCATCGTGATCGAAGCACTGACCACTCCCAGTTGTACGCCATCAGTATCAGAGTACCAGGCGAGTGTGTCAAGCCTTCTTTGGAGCTTCAAGGAGTACACTCTTCAAGACCAGCAGAGGAAGTTCTTGGAGCGCGCGGCGGGGACCTTTGGGTCCGAGCAAGCTTGGCACCAACGCTACGGGGACCTGGATGTGTTCTTCAGCGATCTGGCGGTGTGCTCTCTGACGCAGGCCTACCTGGAGAACGCACACGGCGAGGCCATTGCCCTGAAGCAGGCGGTGAGCGAGACCGCGGCGGAGTATTTCTCGCGACTGGAGACCCGCATGGCCTCCGTCAACTTCTTGGCCGGCAGAGTCCCAAATTGCGTGGAGATGACCAACCTGTCGATGCTCTCCACGTACCGCCGGGGGCTGAAATATGCACCCAAGGTGATGCGGCGCCTGAGAGCCATCCACTTGGATGTCTCCAAACCAGAAGAGTGGGAGAGGAAGGCCGTTGCTGACGACATCCCAGGCACCCACAACGCCTTGTTGAAGATTCGGGAAGTTGCTGAGGAGGTGGAGAGCGACATTGACACGGAGGCGGCTCAGAGACGCTCTCAAGACCGTCCTCCCCGTGCCGTTTCCTTCGCTAACCCACCACCTCGCACCCCCTTCTACAGGCGTACCCCCTCTTCGAACCGCCCAGCTCTTGCCATGCTGGAGAACGGGCCTGCCACCACCGTCGCCGCGGCAGTGACTCCTTTGCCACCACCACCTGGCCTCTCCCGCCCTGATGCTCCGAAAGTCCGCCGGTGCTTCGCCTGTGGCTCTGCGGAGCACATCGTCCGTAACTGTACGGACGAGGCTAAGCTCAAGGAGTGGAGGGCCAATGCACCCGCTCGACTGGCGAACTCCCCTGGGTATGTAGCCGCCGTCGTTTGGGCCATCGAGCAGCAGGAGGACATCTCCTCGGTGGATAGCGTCCCAGAAGAGTTCTCCGAGGAGGTCCTGGCTCTCGCTACCTGTGAGGACGAGCAGAGCTATCAGACCCTGGCGGCCCTTGCGGGCATCGAGCTTGTGGAGGGTGACGGCCTTCCCCTGGTGGAGAGCGATGAATGACTGGCCGGCGGCCAGCCCCAGACCCTGCCCTTCGGGGAAGTGAGGTCTTGCCCTGATGATCAGACCCTCTCCGCCCTGGAGAAGCGGTCAGAACCAGTGGAACCCCGTCGCGCCCGAGGACGCAGAGACCCTTGGGGCCAACGTCCCCACCCCAAGAGTGTGGCCTTCACCTCTGGGACCCGCTTGCGACGCACCTACCGCTCAGCTGGTGCCCCATCGCCGCCGAGGGATGACTTGTCCAGCCACCCTCTCGCAGGAAGCACCCCCTTCGATGAGCCGTCGCTACCTCTTGATGACGGTCCCGCTTATACACAAGCGAGGATCGAGGGTCGGAGGGGACGGCGACTTCCCCGGCACAGACCCCCCATTATGGGCAACAACCGCGGAGAGCCCCGCGACCTTCGCCCCCGACCGCGTGTTGTCCTACCGCTGCCCATCTATCAGTCCAACCTCGCAGACCCACGGAAAAGGCTAACTGCGTGGCACTGGAAGAGAGATCTGTACTCCCTCCCCCTCGAAGTCGCCATGCAGAAGGTCCGCAGAGCTCTGCGCAAGTCCCCAGAGGCTGCCAAGGACCTGGTGGATAAAATGTCGGAGCGCGTCCGCAGCCGCGTACACTCTGGGAGTCGATCGCCAAAGGAACGCGTGAACCGCGCCAACCAGCTGGCAGAGAGAATACGCATTGCCCGCGAACCTCAAGATCGCAAGGAAGGCCATCAGCGCATAGCATTGTGGCACCTCCTTTCACACGACGGTCGCCAGCAAGTCTCCGAATCCTCTAACACCAGCTCCCACGACCTCTACGTGGCTTGGAGAGAGCTATCGCCTGCCGAGCAGCAAAAGGCAATCGCCACTTCGAGTCCAGACTCTTCCCCAGGTAGCAGGCTGTGGGAAAAGGAGGGCGCACGAAGAGCAGCAGCGAGGTCTTCGACATTCCTCTGCACCCTGGACACTGAAGTGGGCACGATACCGGGGACAGCGGGAGATGTGGGTTTACCTGGTGCCTGGTGCAGTCTGCACGCAGTACACCAGTACAAGATGAGGAAGCTGGGTCCCAGCCCCTTGGGAGCATCCTCTCCATCATCCTCACTGGCCGAGCCCACAGCAGAGACCACATCTTCGCACCATGATAACGCGCCGGCCACTCCGGGAGGAAACCCCGAAGGTTCATCCTACTGCTCAGAGGCGGAGGAGACCTCCGCACCCAGTTCGCTTTGCTTCACCCAGCAGATGACCACCGTCAAAACGCATGAAGCGGATGAAGCGCCACCCTGTCTCGACAGCCACCCCATCGCTGAAGACCCTGAGGTAATGGAAGAGGAGTCCTCGGTCAACTCGCTCTGCTTCACCCAGCAGATGGCAGCAGCTGGGACCCCTCAGACGAGAACTGACCACCAGAGCTCCCACCAGCTCGCCCACAACTCCCCTGCTGGCAGCCCTCAGCATGACGAGGATCCTCTCACCCATGGCAGTCTCACCAATAGTGTCGCTACCCACGTGAGCCCCACAGTAAGCGGCACTACCCATGTTAGCCCTACCACCAGTGGCACTACACATGTGAGCCCTACTACCAGTGACACCACCCATGTGAGCCCTACCACCAGCGACACCACTCATGTCAGCGCCACCTCGAGCGAATGCACCTCAGCGGGCACCCTGCTGACGGCGAGTGCAGACAACCTCGTCAGTCATCCGCCTGAAGATGTTGATTTGCTGGATGAGGAGTTCTACGCCGCGTGTAGGCAAACGCTGGAAGAATGCCGCGAGGCCTCGGACAACCTCCTCCCCAACCTCAAATGCAAGAGCATACGCACAGATGGGGGAGTTCAGTGGAAGACCGACATCGAGGGTACCCTCGCAGCGGCACATGACGAAGAAGGACCGCTACTACTGGTATTCTACGCAACCCTCAGAGGGCACACGGTCAAGGTGTTGATTGACTCGGGGGCCTCTGACAACTTCATCTCGGAGCAGAGCGCTAAGCGATGTGGCCTCACAACACGAGCCGGTTCCGAGATGCGAGTCACCCTGGCGGATGGATCTGTGAAGATCACTGGCGCCACCGCGTACGCCAAGTTCAACACGCACACCACCACGGGCACCTATACGGAGAACGCCCTTGCCCTCCGGATCCTGCCACTGGGCATACAGGTGGATGTTATCCTCGGCGGAAGGTGGCTGCGCAGTCACTCTCCTGTCACTCTGGGCTATGAAGGGAATGGCTCCGTCTCTTTCCTCAGGAAGTCCCGCGGTGGCAAGATTGGGGACCGCGTCACCATCACAGGCTGTTCTCCTGGGAAAGCATCTGGGGACAGGTCTCCGAAACGAAGGGCACGGCCTGCGCGGGATTGGTGGATGAGGTGTTCCTGACCCCTGCCCAGCTGAAGAAGTACCTGGTGTATGCGGAGACGCAGAAGCTACGCGGCAATGACGACCCGGAGATACAGCCCGCCTGGCTCATGGTGGCCGAGAAGTCCCCCGACGATACTGCTTCTGCCTTTGCAGCCACGGCTATCGACTCTGAGAACGCCGAACCCGCTGCGGATACTGAAGATGCAGAAGTGAGCCCTGAGTGGACCCTCAAGTTTCAGGACTTCTGGGGTGAGGAGTACAAGAAGGAGATGACGACTGCTCTACCGAACATCGATGGACTCAGACATGACCCCCAAGATGAAGCCAACATTAACCTGGACCCTGAGCTGAGCAAGAAGGGACCTCCCTGCCAGCGCATCTACAAGAAGTCCGCAGAGGAACTCCGCCAACTCCGAGAACGCGTGGAGACTCTGATGTCCAAGGGCTACATCCGACCCTCTTCCAGTCCTTATGCAGCTCCCTGTTTGATGGTCCCTAAACCCGGGAACCCCAAGGAGCTGCGACTGGTGATCGATTACCGGCTCCTCAACCGCCAGACAGTTAAGGACAAGTATCCTCTCCCAGACATCCAGATGATGTTCGACGAGATGCAGGGTGCGAAGTTCTTCTCTTCGTTCGACGCGGTGGATGGCTTCTGGCAAGTACCGATGGCACCAGGAGATGTTGAGAAGACCGCCTTCACCACCCAGATGGGGTCATATGAGTGGTTGGTCATGCCGCAGGGGCTGCAGAATTCACCATCTCAGTACCAGCGACGGATGCAGCGGGCCTTGGGCCATCTCCCATTTGTCCGGATCTTCATCGACGATGTGGTCGTCTTCAGCAACACCGCTGCAGAGCACTACGAGCACGTCAAACAACTGCTCCTGACATGCAGGGAGAAGGGCGTCTTCCTCAAGAGGTCCAAGTGCCAACTGTTGAAGAAATCCTTACGGTTCCTTGGCCACTGTATCTCCGCAGATGGCTGCAGACCCCAACACGACAAGGTGGCTGCAGTGAGGGACTGGCCCGAGCTGGAGACGGTTACCCACGTCAGGCAGTTCTTGGGCCTAGCGGGGTATTACCGCAGGTTCATCCACTGCTTCTCCGAGATCGCTCAGCCCCTCACCCGGTTGACCAAGTCGGACGTACCCTGGGAGTGGGGTCCCATGCAGCAGTGGGCCTTCGAGGAGCTGAAGAAGGCCCTCACATCAGCGCCGGTGCTCGCCTTGCCCAACATTAAGGGTGCCGCAGACGGCACAGCGCCTTTCGTGGTGCAGACGGATGCTAGCGGCATCGCTCTTGGGGGAGTACTTATGCAAGACAATGGAGATGGTCTTGGGCTGCGCGTGATAGCATACGAGAGCCGCCAGTTCTCAGCCGCCGAGCAGAATTACCACACCGGCGAGCGTGAGCTGGGTGCTCTACACCACTGTACCACCGTCACCTGGCGGCATTACCTCATCTTCACCAACTTCCGCATCCAGGGTGATCACCGCCCCCTTGAATGGCTGATGGAACCTGGCAGAGAGCTTAGCCGCAGGCAGGCACGCTGGTACATGGATCTGGTGGAGGTGGGAGTCCCGAGAATGGAGTACATCAAGGGAGCGCTGCTGCTGGTACCAGACGCTCTGTCCAGAAGACCCGACTTCAAAGACAAGGACGTTCGCGAGGGGTTGAAGGAGGCAGGAGTGATCGACCCCACCTCAGACCTGCCGAAAGACCCTCTGGCAACGCTGGAGTCTGAATGCTTCTCCAGCTCACCACCCGCAGCTCATCCCCACTGGGCCCAGACGGTTGACTGTTGGCTCTCAGCAGTGGAAACCCTCTCCGTGGCGGAACAGGCCATGGACATGGGGGAGACCATCGCTCTCGTTAATCCGAAGCTCTATAAGGGAATGAAGGAGGATCACCTCGACTTCGACATGCCTGACTGGCCTGAAGCTGATAGCGCGAAGCCGACAGAAGCTCCACACCAAACCCCTGACAGAGCTCCACCTCAGACAAGGATAACGAGGAGCATGTCACGTGCTGGAAGAGCCTCTACGACCCCAGCGCCTCCACAGTTGGCGTCACCGAAGACGCGAACGCCATCACGAGCTGACGCATCGGAGGCGCCCACTGAGAAGGTGCAGAGTTCACCACCCCCGCAGCAGGCGCCCCAGCAGTCATCTCCATCCCCGGCCCTTCACCCGCAGAAACGGCAGACTCCCCCCGAAGACTCACAGAATTGGCGTGTCCGAGCAGAGTACTCCTCGAAGTACGCCGAGAAGTTTGGACCCTTCGATGTGGACGCCTGTTGTGACTTTGGCGGCCGTAACAGACAGGCGGATAGATTCTGGACAGACTGCCTTTCAGAGAAATGGAGGGGCCTTCGGGTTTGGTGTAACCCCCCATATAACTCCAAGCACATTACAGTGGAGGCGATTTTGAACAAGTACATCGCAGAATGGAAGGCAGACCCAGAAAACACCTCAGCAGTCTTCGTCCTACCAGATCACCAGTCCAAGCTCCCCGCGTGGCGCAAACTTTTCAGAAAGGCCAATATGCAGATCGTGGAGGTCATCCCTACTCACGATGATAAGGGCGAGCCCAATCAGTTCTTCGAGAACCCAGATGGGAAGGCCTTCGACCTTCGTTGGCCTGTTCTGATAGTACACGCCCCTTCTGCCAAACCACAGCCGGCACGCGTGAGGCACCCGCGAACGGCCCCCGCTGTGATAAGGACAGGTGAGGCAGCAGCTTTCAGAGACGCAACCTCCCAGCAGTCGGACTCAAAGTTCCTGCGTGCGTTGAAAGCGGAGTACACCCGAGAGGGGACACTCCGTTCGCTGCGAGAGAAAGTGAAGGCGGCACCACACCAATGCCTACAGGACTTCAGGCTGGTGGGTGAAGTGGTTTGGAGGACCGCAGCAGGAAGATATCAGTTGGTGCTGGGGGAGGACTCTCCACTTCGAGAAGTAGTGATTCGCCATGCTCATGAGTCATTGTCCTCAGGCCATACTGGGCGAGACAAGACTCTGGAAAGGGTGCTGCGACGCTTCTATTGGCGTGGTGCCGCGGAAGATGTGGGCACCTGGGTTACATCCTGCGCAGTGTGCCAATCAGTGAGACCGCGGGGAACTTACCCGGATGGGTTGCTAAACCCTCACAGCATCCCGAACAGGCCATGGCAGGATGTCGCGGTGGACTTCGTCACCGGCCTGCCGGTATCGGAGAGGGGCAATGATGCTTTCGTGGCCTTCACCTGCAAGCTGACGAAGATGGTCCACGTTGTACCGATGAACTTTGGCGACAGCTCCGCAGCTGTGGTGGCCAGAATCTACTTTGACTCGGTGTGGCGCTTACATGGCGCGCCTATGAAGATTGTCTCTGATCGTGACCCGCGGTTTCAAGATGCTTTCTGGCAGGAACTCATGAGACTGATGGGTGTGAAAGTGGCTCGTACCACGCCGTACAACCCTCGATCTGACGGCCAGGCAGAACACAGCAACAGAGTTATTGAGGACATGCTCAGGTCCTTTGTTGACGCCAATGTGGAAGACTGGGATCTGTTCACCACTAACGTGGAGTTCGCGATCAATGACTCCAGGAGTGAATCTACTGGCTTCACGCCGTTTGAACTGGTGTTCGGGTTCTCGCCGCTGTCGCAGTTGGATCTTTTCCTGGAGGCCGCGCAGTCCACCGCCGGACGACGAACTGGGGGAGTAGGCACCGCACACGAAGTGGCTGTGAAATTTTCGTCGCAGCTGCGGGACGCCAGGCAGCGGTTGGAGCTGGCTCAACAGCGACAGCGCGAACAGTTTGATCGCAGACACGGGCAGCGGGAGTATGCCGTTGGAGATCTGGTCTGGATAGAGGCGAAACACCTTACGGAGAAGGTGATGGATCGCTCCATCTGTAGGAAACTGACCAAGCGCTGGCATGGACCAGTTCCTGTGACCGAACGCTTCTTCAGCGATATACAGATGACCATGCCCGAGGCCGACAGAGGAGCTCCAGTAGCCTACCGCCTACGCCTCCCTCCTCACTGGCGGATTCACGACGTGTTCGCTCAACATCGCCTCAAACCGTACACCAGCGGTCAAGATGCTTTTGCCGCACGCGATCACCTAGCAGTACCTGAAGAGGTGGTAGTAGACGGTCAGAAGGAAGCACACGTTGAGCGTATCCTCGCACGTCGAGTGCGGTCTGTTCGAGGAAAGGAGGTGGAAGAGTGGAAGGTTCGCTGGACTGGCTACTCCAAAGCTCACGACCAATGGAGGACGCGTGACAAACTTGAACGCGGAAGTCCACTTCAACAACTTCGTGAATTCGAGCAAGCGAGACTGCACATGGAAGCACAAGTCCGCGACGAAGCCACTCGGCGACGCGAGCAGCGTGGCCGCCACTCCGCTCAAGCCGGAATGACACTGGCCCACCTCATCACCAATCCCTGCGATGAACTGGACCAGCTCGAACAGATGGAAGATGATATCCCCCTGCCGTGGGAACGCCAGGAGCGCGTTGAAGATGGGTCGTTGGCACTGGTGACAGAGCTGCTGGCAATACAGGCAAAGACAACCCGCACGCCCAGGATTCTCGTACTCTTCAGCGGTACTGGCTCAGTAGAACGGGAATTCCTAAATTGCTTCCCCTCCGCCTCAGTGGTGACCCTCGACTCCGGGCATATCTGGCAACCCACTCATGTGTGTGACATCCTGCAATGGGACTACAAGCAATACCCGCCTGGATTCTTCGATGTTGTTTGGGCAAGTCCCCCCTGCAGGCAGTACAGTCAAGCGCGCACCACTGGTGGACCCCCTGACCTTCCCCAGGCTGACAAAATCGTACGACGAGCATTGCAGGTCATTGACTACCTAGAGCCAAAACATTGGTTCATGGAAAACCCCAGAGGTCGCTTCCCTAACGCGCTACGGCTTCGCCCTATGATGCGCCAGCTTCCCCCACCACTGGTGTGTACCTACTGCATGTATGGTACGCAGTACATGAAACCCACCTGCATATGGACGAACTCAGCACCACCCTCGCCCCTGCTACGCTGTACTACTTCAACACCGTGTGCGTGCAGATGGGCAACCGGTGCTCACCCAGAGACTGCTCAGCTTGGACCTCACCCGCAGCAGACTGGAGCAGGTCGATCTGCAAGTGTATATCCCGTGCCAGCACTCCTGCTACGACAACTTTTCCGACATTTACGCCTCCGCGACACTGAAGACCCGCTTTAGATTCCAAGTGGCACCCTTCTTCTTAAAAGTGGTGCCCTGGTAGCGGCAGGCAAACTATGCTCGAAGAGGGACCAGAGAACCTAAGAACTGGAAACAACAAGGAACCAGAAAACCTAAGAACTGGAACTTAGATGGGTACCTTAGCGGAGTGATCCCAGGAGGTAGACCACTCCTAAGGGGGGGAGAGTTGTGCCCGGAGGCACAGCGTGAGCCGATATGCCTATGCGTCCGTATGTGTGTCATCGGGGGTAATCTGGGATTAGCACGATGACAGTGAAATTGGGCTTGAAATCACGATGAGAATGAATACCAGATGTCCGGGGTATGACAGTATGACACTATGACAGTATGACACTATAGTAGTATGACAGTACTGTGGGGGGTGTCATCGTGGAACTCAGTCAGACCCTCGAAGAATGGTCAGATTCGCATCGGGGTTGAAAAGACAATGAAATCGAATATCAGATATCAAGGTTATGACAGTATGACAGTATGACGCTATGACAGTATGACGCTATGACAGTATGACAGTATGACAGTACAGTAGTATGACAGTACTGTGGGGCAGTCATCGTGTCAGTCTGTTGGCATAACATCTCAATCGAGAATGACGAATCGGAATTAGAAATGAGATCGGATCGAGAACTGAACGTTGAGCCGAAGTGTGACATCGGCTCTCGAGTGGTTGCCCCTGCAACCTGAGTGACGAGTGAATAAGTAGAGCACTTGAGAAGTGTTTAGCCTTCAGAACTCGGAACCGAATTATCGTTTCTACCTCAATCTGGCCCTGATCCAGTATATTATAAAAATCCGAATTGTGTACCTTTGCACGTTCAATCAAAAACATATCTCCGAGCATCTGTCGTCGTGCCCCTGGCACACAGACGCTTGATTCGCCTGGAGCGCACACACCACCCTGAGACGCGCGGCAGCAGAGAGGTCACACGCGTCTTGCTTCACAACCCGTCCACCCTGAATTCAACCTTCTCCCTTCCATTTCGACCACGTGCAGTGGTAATCAGCAGCGCGGGCAGCGCTAAAAACCGCTCCTGAAAATTTCAGGATTCGACCACGTGCAGTGGTAATCAGCAGCGCGGGCAGCGCTAAAAACCGCTCCTGAAAATTTCAGGATTCGACCACGTGCAGTGGTAATCAGCAGCGCGGGCAGCGCTAAAAACCGCTCCTGAAAATTTCAGGATTCGACCACGTGCAGTGGTAATCAGCAGCGCGGGCAGCGCTAAAAACCGCTCCTGAAATTTTCAGGATTCGACCACGTGCAGTGGTAAGCAGCAGCGCGGGCAGCGCTAAAAACCGCTCCTGAAAATTTCAGGATTCGACCACGTGCAGTGGTAAGCAGTAGCGCGGGCAGCGCTAAAAACCGCTCCTGAAAATTTCAGGATTTTGACTAAGTGACAGCAATATATTTAAAAAACTTGCCCTCCAATGCCACACCCACATCTCAAACCCAAAATCCCTCACAACACCCCACTCTCAACCACAGCAGAGATACACCGCCATTTCAGCACCCAGCAATACCCCAACGCCCCGCCAGCCCTTACATTGCCGCCCCTCGTTCATAATCGCGACAGAGGATCTTCCGGCTGGTCATAGGCCAGAACGGTTTGAAGGTGGATATCATAGAATCGACATCGAACCTGGACATAAGCCTCCGTCACAGCCAGTGCGCACCATTCCAGCACCCATGATGGAGGAGCTCAAACGGCAAATCATAAAATATGTCGAGTTGGGTATCCTTCGTCCATCATCATCGCCATATGGATGCCCAATCATTTTCGCTCCTAAGCCAGGGGGAAAGTGGAGGATGTGTTGTGATTATCGTGCCCTGAATAACATCACCATAAAGGACACGTATCCACTACCACCACATGACACCCTACTAGAGCAGCTGAAGGGAGCACGCTGGTTCAGTAGATTTGATTTCAACCAGTTCTTCCACCAAATCCCCATTCATCCAGACGACATTCATAAAACTGCTATTCGCACCAGATACGGTTCTTATGAATGGACAGTTATGCCTTTTGGATTGACCAATGCTCCTGCAACAGCACTTCGTGTAGGAAATCGGGCATTCTTTGACTTCATCGACCAGTTCCTTGTCATATTCATGGACGACACTATTGTATACAGTCCAGATTTTGACAGCCATGTGAAGCATGTTCGACAGTTCCTCCAGCGTTGCAGAGATCACCAGTTCTACATCAGGCCTTCCAAGGTGGAGTTGTTCGTCAGATCTATAGACTTTATCGGACATCACATCTCTGAAGCAGGCCTATCCATCATCGAAGACAGAATCAGAGCAGTCATGGCAATTCAGCCTCCAGTGTCTTATGGTCCCACCGTTGGAAAGCAGCCTCTACGCCGTATGGCTAAAGATGGCAAGTCATCCCTTCGGTCATTCTTGGGCATGGTTGGTCAATTTAGGAGATTCATACCAAAGTTCTCCAAAGTTGCCGAACCTCTCAATCGTCTCCTTAAAGATAATGCAGAGTTTGTCTGGGAAACTGAGCAGCAGCAGGCATTTGATAACCTCAAAAGTGCCATCTGTAACGCTCCAGTATTGCAGCTTCCAGATCAGAAACTGCCATCTATTATGGAGGTCGATGGATCAGGCACACACGTTGGTCAAGTAATACTCCAGGATCAAGGAAAAGGTATGAAGCCATGTGGTTATCACAGCGTCACTCTATCCGATACACAGAGACGTTGGCCTATTCCTGAGATCGAGCTATTTGCCATTGTGGAAGGCTTCCGATTCTTTCGCCACATCTTGTTGGGAGCTCCTGAGACTATTGTACGCTCAGATCATCAGCCACTGGTTTATTTCCAGACCAAATCCACACTGAACCCCAAGCAGGCACGGTGGTTGGATGAGCTCTCTGAATACAACTTCCGTATAGAGCACATTGCTGGCGAAAAGAATAAGGTTGCAGACGCACTCACGCGTAGCTCTGCACTTTTTGAACTTACTGATTGTCTTCATCATATGGACATCAGCGAGGTCATTCCATCTGCAGATCCTACATTCATTGCTCTTATATCTTCTTCATCAGCTCATCAGCTACACGACATCATTATATCCGAGTATGATCGTGACACATTTGCACAGACTATTTTGGCTAAGCTGACATCATCGACTTCGTCACAGTCAGTCAGCAGCTACAGCTTCGAGCTCATTCAGGGGTTGATCTATCGTAAGACCATATATGGCAGACAGCTGTACATTCCACCAACAGCTAAAGTCCCCACAGATGACGGTGAGATCACACAACTTCGCCACATTCTTCTTCATGAGTGCCACTCAGCCACTATTTCTGGTCATGTAGGCAAAAATCGCATGCTTCATCTTCTGCGTAGCCGGTATTATTGGCCAGGAATGACAACGGCAGCCATCAAGTACATTCGGGAGTGCCCCGTTTGTCAGCGCCAGAAAACGAGGCGACACAAGCCTTATGGTCAGGCACATATACGATATTCTGTGCCTAAGACAAAATGGCTAGATGTATCTCTTGATTGGATCACTGACCTGCCTATCACCACTAATGGGCACGACAGTATATTTGTGGTGATGTGCCAATTCTCTCATCGTTGTCATCTCATTCCCTTCAGCATGACCTGGACAGCTCAGCATACTGCTTCTATCTATATGCAGCATATCTTCAAGCTCCATGGTCTTCCGAGGAACATCATCTCAGATCGAGACCCCAGATTCACCTCTACATTCTGGCAGACACTGTGGAAATCTACTGGTACGAGATTGTCCATGACATCGTCACACCATCCACAGTCGAATGCTGCCAATGAGAGGAGCCATGCCTTCATTGAGGACATCCTCAGGTAAATTTCAGATTGTTGATTCATGATTTGATTTCACCATCCTCTGGTGTATAAACTGATTAAGTAGTATTTTTTCATCCTCAGGTGTTGTTGCAATGATACTTCAGCCAATTCGTGGGAGGACAAGTTGCCTCTGGTGGAGTTTGCAATTAACAATACCGTTTCTGCATCAACTGGTTATTCACCATTTAATCTCGACTCGATGGCGCAACCACTTTCGCCTCATGATCTGGTTATCACTATTCCGCCAGAAGCTCCTGTTCCAATACAAAGAGCTATTCGAGATCATTTTGACCAGTACTCGGCTGTTCATGCCAACGCGGTAGACAACATTTCCCGAGCAGCAGAGATTAGCCAAGCCAGATTCAATAAGACTCACATGCCTAAGCGGTTTGCAGTTGGGCAGAAAGTTCTTTTACGGACCGAGTTTATTCAATGGACTGGTTTGACAGAGGCAGGCAGACACTTTAAGCAGCCATATATTGGGCCGTTCACCATTTCCAAAGTGCTTAGCCATGGACGTGCATACGAGTTAGATTTCGGAGATCTTGATATCCGTATTCATCCGGTACAGCCTGTTTCCAGATTAGAGCTGTACAACGACTCGATCCAAGCACCTTTGCCTCTGCCACAGATGATCACCGAAGAAGGGCAACCACTATTTGAGATATCACATATACTCTCGGATAAGTTCACTAGAGGTGTCAAATACTATTTAGTACGATATGCAGGCTACGGTCCTGAGCATGACACCTGGGTCAAAGCCACAGAGCTGACCAATGCAGCAGACATTATAGCTGCATATGAAGGCTAAACATTATATTAAGCCTTATGCCCTTACTTCTTGTAATATATACTAATACATGTCGATCATCTATATAACCTTGCTCTTAATGTTTATCATTATGTTGCATTGAAGCGGGAAATGATCCTTCCTTGCTAAAGGTGTAGTGAGCCTTGTTCAAAATCATACCCTTGCACAGATACGCACACATGCGAGATATCATATCTGTGGATAAATAAAAACTGCTAAATGCTACCTTTGCCAAGACCGTGGTTTGTCATCGGATTCTGTGGCCAGTAAATCCGCGCTACCGGATAACTGAGGTGGACGGAGTTGTGATCCTGAGTTATGCTTGACACACATAACTAAAACGAATTTCACATTAGTACGTGGCGAATCCATTCTCACTCATCGCGACAGATGTTCGTCAAAGCGTGCGTACTGGACCATAAAAGGAGTTTGGCAGACGGGTGAGGATTTAAAGTGGACTTATAAAGACCCTCCGATATCTCGTAAGCAGGGCCTTCTCCGTTTGCATTAAAACAAGCCCCAAAAATCGGGCTCCCCATCGCTACCTGTGAACCTCCATAGTAGCTTCAGGAGGGGAGGAAGGGTTGGGTGCACTATATCAAGCCGAGAATCGTTCGATTATGAATTGTTAAATCGTGGGATCATCGATCGCGCAAAGCGACGACGGCTAGCGCAAATAATCCGTAACGTAGACTTCGGATGCTTTGAATCGTCTAGTACATACATGATAACGTGTGGATCAATCAGTAATCCAGCGTCAATCTGTATCACGAAAACGCTCTTCATTGAACCTTGGAACGTCACTCTGAAATACGATACGATTTCCGGAAAGGTGGGGTACATCCTAAGAACTGTAGGGCTAAATGCCTAAGGTGAGGGACTAAAGTGGACTCAGTTCCCCCCAATAACCTAAAAACACCATGAGGGACGCCTCAAATCGGTGTAAGAAGACTGGTACCAGCAAGAAGCAACAACAACAACAAAGACATCATAGACATATACAAAGGTATGCCCGTTGTGAGGTCACAACTCTTTTAAGAGGGGAGATCTGTCAGGGTCATGCCCGATGACATACGTGTCATACATGTCATACGTGTCATACCTGTCAGACATGTCATACCATGTCATGTCATACATTATGACAGTCGGTCGCGTCATATATTATTATGACAGTCGGTCGCGTCATATATTATTATGACAGTCGACAGTATGGTCGACCATGACTGTACAGGTCGAGTCGCGTCATATATTTATGACAGTCGTCAGTACGGTCGACGATGATTGTACATGTCGCCAGATGATAATGTCATATCATCAGGCATCCCTGTCATCGAGAGTTCGTATGTCGAACTCGAAGATGGCAAAGCAAAGATACATCTTGAAAACAAACAAGAACCATCTTGGCTTTCAGCATGCGCGGAACTCGCATGCGCAGCATGAACGAACTAGTCGTTATTACCATGCTGGTCGTACAACCTACGTCTCGGGTTCACAACCCAATGGCGGTACCATCTAAGATGATGGGAGACGTTAGGTACAAAAGTGAGGAAGCGTTGTGCTTCAGCAGATCTTCTTACAGAGACTGCACTCACAAACCCGCTCATCCGTACACTTGCATTGCTGTTCAACTTTGCAGTGTTTATTTTGTATATTGATAATATATTCACGGCGCTTGTCTGCATAGCCGTATCAAGGAGCATGCGAGCAACATTGTGCACGCATGCCCCCCTCGGGAAAAAACACGATATCATTCGAGGGTGTTAGATAACATCCCGTTGAATGCCGTGTGAAAAAATATCATGTGCACCAAGAAATATATGCATACAGCAAGCGGACCCGCTCCGTTTTTATCGTTAAAATGTAAAGAAATATTCGGTCAAAGCTTTGTCGGAACCAAGCTTGTCAATCAGATATGAAATCAGTCTGATCGTCTGATAATCGGCCTGATAATCAGCCTGATTGTCTGATATGTTTGTCTGATCGTCCGATCTGATCGTCTGATTATCTGATTCATCACTACTAAGCATCTGATAATCTGATCTGATCTGATCGTCCGATAATCAGATTTTGTCTGATTGACAACCTTGGTCGGAACGCTCATAAGCAATGAAGTTGGGATTCTGAGACGATCGAGCGGCAAAATTGAACTCTCAGGGTTTTCGAGTAACTCAACCCTGCATCGCACGGCTCTCCCTAAGTGCGTCTTGTAGTCGCCGCGGCAAACACTGGGCGTGGCATCCCCTTAGTATATACCCCTTGCTTTAGACGAGTTATCATGTCGTTGGATAAAAGTGATTTGAGCAGGCTGCCGCCGGTAACACTGGGGCCGGTTCCCAAGCTTATATATTTTTACCCATCGGGTCTGGGCCAATGAAAACGTGCCACGCAGGCAGTAATCGAGAGCTGTATTTGTGATGAAATGTTGATGTGGAAGTGACGTTGCCACGTGTTCAGAACTGGATTGATCACAATGCATTGGCATATTTCCATTGTTCGGAAGATTCCCTTGAATACTGATGCTAATGCCAAATGAGCACCAATATAGAATATTCTCAATTCTGAATATTGGAGCTGATCAGCCCCAATATTCAAGGAACCTCCCAAACTTGGGTAAATGCCAATACACGAATGCCGCAATTATCTACCGGAATATCCTAGTACACCAGATATCAGATAGTCCCGTACTCAGTGTTGGATATACCCCTAGGACCCGGGATATATTCACTCAGTGATAGGTTTTCTCAGAATGTATTAAAGCTGATAAGATAACCCGTTATATGGGCATAAACAGTTAGGGTTCAGGTTCGGGTGACTGTCATACACACTACTACGGGAAGAGTCACAAAAGTGAGCGGTGTTCTTAAGGCTCGCTATGCAAGCGATATGCTGGACTTTAGGTTCAGGGTTATTATTATGGGCTCTGATAGCCCCTAGCCTGACCTGTCTCTGATCGGAACCGTGACTCCGCTAGTAGCTAGGATGACAGTACAGTAGTACTGTACTGTCAGTCATTACTTCGCATTATCCGGGTTTCCGAGATGCATGATAAAAGCACTCGGCCGGACTGTTTATGGGAGCTTAGCCAGTTCGTTTTCTCCGAGCGGAACACCTGTTCTCGCAGGTTATGCGCGTCACCACTTTCCCGGTAATTCTGATGGCACAGCGCCTAGCTGTTGCCATGATTGGCTAAATTTTGACACAGAGATGGGGTGGGCGCCCCCTTAGGCAGTAGTTGACCTTTTCGCAGTATGGCCTCTCCTTGAGGCGGAGATCAGTTTGGAACATTTTTTCGGCAGCAGTATCGTCGCTCGCTATGGCTTCTTTTTACGTTTCACCTGGCCGGTGGAGAGGGCATTCCGCGTATTGTGGGTCGCAACCACTTTTAGCCAGTCGGCTCATGACCTGTTTGATGTTGGTTTTATCGCTGAGACTTCTGCAGGAATTGGCCGCTGCGTCTACTGATTTGACTGCTGCCGCCACACTAGCCCACGCTCCCCATCTCACCGTCATTTTGAGAATGGATACACCGCAGAGACCACGTACACGCGCTAGGGCGCGTAAGTTAGCAACAATTTTTGATGATGTTGGAGCATTAAACGCAGCCACGCCCACGACTCCGCATTTGGATTCGGCTGCGTCAGAAGCTTCGGCTGCGGCTGCCACCCTTGTGCACCGGTTGCGCAGAGATTCATTTGACGTTCAAAGTTCCAAAACCGCAGCGACGAAAGTACTGGGCGACAAAGCTGCAAAATTCCGTGGGGACGAGACATCAGCTTCGGACATTTTTTCTCAATTGGTATCCGAGCTGCAGCAGCTCTTCACGTTGCAGTCGTCAGCATTTGCACCCCTGTTTGCCCTGACTGCTGCTGACACCCCTGTTCTGCCTGCTGCCAATGAACTCTTGTACTCTGTGCTGCTGCTGCTGACTGCGCCAGGGTCTCCTGCCCGTAATTGGGTGGAGGCTTCTGGCGCGGATGTTCCTGCTGATGGCAAACGCGCCACCCTGGAGGTGGTGCGTATGCTTGCTGACGCGTCGACTCCGTTCGATGCTTTGACTGAGCTGCTTGAGGTGAGGGTCTCTGACGAGTGTGACCCTGATGCGGGGATTCGCCTCTTCAACAGCTGTCTTCGGGATGCACAGCGTCTGACGACGCTGCCCGAAGACGTTGTTAAGAGACAATTCCTCTCTGCTCTGTCTGGGCCGGCTTACGCCACGCTGGTTGACTCGTTTGCTCGAGCTGACCAGCGTGCGGCTGTTAGTCTGCTCACCCTGCAGGCGCGCGTGCGCGAGCAGTACCGCTGCGGGCGGCTCTCGGGCAAGCGCACTGCAGGGCGCCCCATGTCTGTTGCATCTTGCACCACTGACACTGGCCTGGCTTCGGCCATTGATCGGCTCAGTGCTCAGTTGGTCAAGCTGCAGCGGGATGTGGATTCCCTTAAGAGGGGTGGCTCCAAGCCGCCCCCTGGGAAACACACTCCGCGCAACTTCCACCGACCTGGAGTGCAACCGCTTGCCAACTCCGCCTCTCCGGAGGTGGCTTTTGACAAGCGGTCTGGCACCTTTGTCCCAGCGTGCAGGCACGAGAAGTGCCGCGCCGTTGGGTCGAAGCATTGGCTGAGTGAGTGTCCTCACAAGGACACTCACCCATTGTCCATCTCGGCATCCTACTGCCAAGCCGTCGAGTCTTATGACTCCGACGTGCTTGCCCTTCGTTTCCAGCGGTACTATGACGTTGGAGATGAAGGGTCCATGGAGCACTTGTGTGCTCTCGTGGGGCAACCTGAAATCTGTGAGTTGTCTGCGCATGCCTTTGCTCCAGAGCCTACGGCTCTGCAGCAGTTCAAGGATGCTGCTGCCTCTGCTGAGTCTGCACCTGATGAGCATCTTTCTATTGGCCGTGTTGCATTTGCTGCGGTCAGCGGTCCGCTTGCTGGTGGTGTCGCTGAGCCGGCCACTGACCAGCGGCTGCTGCCGCGGGCCTCTGCACCTGTGCGTGATGAGCCGGTTGACTTGCATGAAGTCAACCGTGCCACCTTTGTGCCGCCGTCTGCCTCTCTGGCTCTCGGCCCAATGGCTCCTGCTGACAGTTCTTTCAAGACATTCAACACTGTCCACCCTGACTGGTTTGACATTGACCCTGAGCCTGTTGAAGTCTGTGACTCCGATGATGATGGGGAGGGCTCCAACTACCCTCCTGGTGTCTGCCTGACTGAAATTGAGGGGGGTGCACCGCCGACGACTGCAGCGTTTCGGCGGTTCGGAGTCCCCAGAGGCTCCAGGCCATTTGGCATCGGCGAATTTGCACTCACTCTTTTCATGGTGGCTACGTTTCTGTTCAGTGCTACGGCGATGCCGACCCTCGTGGTCGGCGGTGGTGTCAGGGGCCTGGTTGAGCCCGGAGCCACTTACGGCTACGATTCACTACGGTCCCATGAAGCACTACTGGATTCTCTTAACCCGCCTACGGTGCTTACTGTTTCGTCATTGCCGCTGCAGGATGTGCCGCGGGTCTTTTCTCGATCGACCTCGGCTACTTACCAGTCTGATGATTTTGCCATTCCACTCTGGGATCCGCCTGACCCACTTGGGTCTGGTGGTGTCAACATTTATGATGTCTCTTCTCAACTTACTTCGGATGTTTTCCTGCCTTGGGATCCGTCTGCTGAACTCGGCTCTGCCGACCAGCTTTACAGTGGCTAGATTGGTTTATTTCAAATCCTGGAGGTGTGATTAGCCTTAGCCGCAGTGGTGGGTTGTGCCGGGACAAGTCCCCGGGCACCCAGCTAAAAGTATATCTGTTTCCAGTGAAGTGTTGTTTGTTATCTGTTTAGTTAGCTCCGCTTGCCTAGCCCTATTAGCTACGGTCACAGCTCCGGGTGGTGTGCTGGACTTTAGGTTCAGGGTTATTGTTATGGGCTCTGATAGCCCCTAGCCTGACCTGTCTCTGATCGGAACCGTGACTCCGCTAGTAGCTAGGATGACAGTACAGTAGTACTGTACTGTCAGTCATTATTTCGTATTATCCGGGTTTCCGAGATGCATGATAAAAGCACTCGGCCGGACTGTTTATGGAGCTTAGCCAGTTCGTTTTCACCGAGCGGAACACCTGTTCTCGCACGATACGATATGATATATGATATATGGCACGGCTATTATTGAACGTTAACAGCACGCGCAGAGTATATGTGGGTATGAGTGTAGACTCTTCTCCAGAAGTGCTGCTAGAGCTCAACGCTCCCTCATATACGCCAATGCCCCCGCGCCTCTCACGCGCTACCACAATTGGGTTGTGAACCCGAGGACATTGGGTGAGCAACAGTATCGGCTGATCGAATAAGCCATGTGATACCCACATGGTGTTCAATTCATGCTTGAAGCGAAGATGAGTCTTCTAAGAACACTTCGGTTCTTCAAGACTTATCTTGCTTCGCCATCTCGATGCCAATACCTGGCCTCTCGATGACAAGTGTCACTATTAGGGCTGGATAAGCGAGCCCTCAGTATCTCATATAAAATAATAGTAAACGCTGTGTTATAGGACGGTAACACATGCGTAAGATAATAGCGGGGATGAGTGCAGGCTTCTGTGAGAAGATGCTGCCTCTAGCACAACGCTAGCTCATCTAAATACCAAATGTCTCCCATCGCATAGATGGTACCGCCATTGGGTTGTGAACCCGAGACATTGGTTGAACGCCCAGTATCGTCAGAACGAATAATACGTTCGCCCCATAATACTGCGCATGCTTGTTCCGCACATGCTTGAAGCGAAGATGATTTCTTGTTTGTTACTTCAAGATCGCATCTTGCTTTGCCATCTTCGAGTTCGACATACGAACTCTCGATGACAGGTGTCATTCAAGTCTTTTGATGGAAGACGTAATATATATACATATATTAGTCAAGCCAAACAGCGGAAACAGTCAGACGCTGCAGAAACGAAGGCTAAGATGAGATAATAAAATACAGTGAGTGTTTTATTATCAGTGCGAATTGCGAAATGCTGACTGCCTACGTGGCACCTCGGGGCGAGGGGTGAAACATAACAGGAGAGGCTGCTCAACCCCACCTTACAGGGGGGTGAAAGTCAGTGTCCCCATGATCTTTCCTTGAATAATGACAGATGATGTGACTTATCATCTGACGACATGTACAGTCATAGTCGACCGTACTAACGGACTGTCTGTCATTATAATATATGACATGACTCGACATGACATGACATGGTATGACATGTCTGACAGGTATGACACGTATGACATGTATGACACATATGTCACCGGTCATGACCCTGACAGATCTCCCCTCTTAAAAGAGTTGTGACCTCACAACGGGCATACCTTTGTATATGTCTTTGATGTCATTGTTGTTGTTGAGTCTTCTTACACCGATTTGAGGCGTCCCTCATGGTGTTTTTAGGTTATTGGGGGGAACTGAGTCCACTTTAGTCCCTCACCTTAGCATGATGCCTTATAGGCTAATGCCTTACAGTTCTTAGGATGTAGCCCCCTTTGAATTGCGTATCGTATTTCAGAGTGACGTTTCAAGGTTCAATGAATTGCGTTTCGTGATACAGATTGACGCTGGATTACTGATTGATCCACACGTATCGTGCGTCAGAGTGACGATTCAAAGTATCCGAGGTATACGTTACGGATTATTGCGCTAGCCGTCGTTGCTTTGCGAACGATGATCCCACGATTTAACGATTTATAATCGAACGATTCTCGGCCTGATATAGTGCACCCAACCCTTCCTCCCCTCCTTAAGCTACTTTGGAGGATCACAGGCGGCGACGGGGAGCCCGTGTTTGTTTCCGGAGTTATTTCACCGGGGGCTTGTTTTAATGCAAACAGAGTGGCCCTGCTTAACGGGATTGGACTTATAATCCTTTACCCGGTCTGCTCACTCTTGATTATTGGTCCAGTACGCACGCTTTGACGAACATCTATCGCGATGAGTGAGAATGGATTCGCCACGTACTAATGTGAAATTTATTTAGTTATGTTTGTCAAGCACAACTTAGGATCACAACTCCGTCTACCTCAGTCGATGTCTCCGGTAGCTTCGGATGACTGGCCACAGAATCCGATGACAAACCTCGGTCTTGGCAAAGGTAGCATTAGCAGTTTTTCACAGATATTGGTACCCGCATATGCGTATCTGTGTAAGGGTATGATTTATACAAGGCTCACTACACCTTAGCAAGGAAGGAGCAATTCCTGCTCCTGTCATATCAATTTGATGCAGGGTAAAAAATGTTAGGGATATAACCCTGCAGTTCTCGGGTTGCAGCCCATTGCACCGAAGGCGCATCGCAGTTCTTGGGATGCAGCCCTGATATATATATATATATATATATATGACCGATGGACGAAAACCTCTTGGGTATATGTTTCCACGGCCTGATTATTATTTGGTCGGCAATTATTGGCAAAAAGTCATCGGCTATCAGCTTTTGACTCAGAAGCCACATTGTTATAGAAGCTGCGACCTATTGTGACCATATGCGGCAGTTATGCCTTCAGCATACGTAGACAATATGATTATGCGGAACTTATAATCCCACTTAAGTTGCATCATGATAAATTTATCCAGGTGTTAACAAGTGTTCAGGATTTGATAAGGGGTTGACGCCCCGCAGGCCAAAGGTCACTGTCTCATAAGGCTCGCCTCAAGTGTGCAGTTTTGAGGATCAGCGTCCTGGCGAGGCACAGTCATGATGCTTCCTAGTCCATGGTGGAGCTGGAAATGAGAATGCTCAAGATATCCGAAGACAAGAAGGCTTTTTGTTGGCCAGAGTTGCTGTCTAGATGCTTAACCTCGATGGGGTTGCATTCGGATACAAACTGTGCAACCATGCATGTGACCTATACATTGGTGTATGACTTTGATGAATCGTCTCTTGTCATGAACCTGGAAGAAATGACGGGCAAATAGCTAGAGTGGCGGATCTCACTCACTCGGCTTTGCTGTTATGGAATTCGATGCCTGATGGCACAACTGGCAATCCTTTGCTCAGATGCTTTCCTTAAGACATTGGCAACAACTTGTGTGCCAGCTTCTCTAGATTTGGGGAGAAACCATGGATCAACAATTCATCAATCAAAACACATGTTACCAAGGTTGATTCAACGAGTCCTTTAACTCTTGAATTTCGACAATCAGCATCTTAGGCTGTTGACGTCAAAGTGATGGTCGTAAGCTTACAATATAGCTTATTCACATTTGAAAAACCATCGTTCTCCTATGTCAGTGCCCTTCATATAATATGATAGAGCCGGAGAAATATGTATCTATGATTTCTTCATAATGAACTTTATGTGTCAGTAAGTCAAATAAGACTTCATTTGATGCTTCAATCGGCATGATGTACCGTGTCATCAACTTTATGGCTGCTATACAGATGCTGGAACTTTTGATACGATTTTTAATCTTCCAAGCAAAATCACAATGATGTAAATCAATTTGTGGCAGCTGTATGAAAAATGAATGAATCTATACTCTTCCTCCCCCTTTTAAAAAGAGGTGTATTAAACCAATCCGATGGTGATGGAGGATGTTATTCAATCATTATGTTATGTGAAAATGGTTTGATAGAGAATCAGACTGAGATTACTCATCGAATGCTTTAGAGGTAACAATGTCAATCTGAACATTGATTCTCTCTACGTCATATTTGCAATATGCCTGACGTTTTTGAATGTGGCAAATGCCAGATGATGTCAAATGCAGTCGTTGGGTTGCAGCCCACATACTTTGTCAGTTCAGGGTTACTATAATGTGCCCAACTTAGACAATGGTGTGCCCAACTTAGACAAAGCTTCTGGATAATGACTGTCATAATGAATAACGAAATCAGTGATGGTACCGAAGTTAACTTTGGTATCGAAGCTAATGGAGAGTCAATTAAGAAGTGTCTGTAATGACAACAACTTACTACGAGTTGTATTTCCGTAGTTGATGGATGGCTGACATGTCATTTCATTATGATTAGAACATGGCATTGCCTAGTGATATGTGTATATTCTTCACCATATGATCACTTATCTCAATGGTGCCCATTTTATTTTTGGGCAAACACTATTCAGAGACTTGTTATGATAAAGAAGTATGAATGATGAATGTGTCATTTCAATCCGATAGAATTGTGACTTGTTTATGACTATAAAATCTGTCACTTTCCAGAATGAGGATGAACTGCGCTTGGAAACCGTATGGAGATTGCGGTTTCGAGTCCCGACATGGCTTTTCCAAGACTTCGTGGCCTAATGGATGAGGCAACATATTTCTAAACATTCCAGAATGAGCTTTCAAAGAGTCTTTATTCCTCAATGAAGCATGCTTGTCTTATGATATGAAACCACAAATATGGTGTTAATCTATATGTGGATGGTTTATACCATTGTATGCTATTCCACAAATAAGTAGTGATGTCAGAATAAAAACTTTGGACAATTGCAACTCAGTACAAACTTGAGTGCATTCAAGCCCACTTATATGGTCAGAATCTGAGTCTAATGTACTTTTACTCTAGCTAAAGCTACCACTGACTGTCCAACATCCACTGAGGACATTGCTTCCTACGTATTTTGGCATCACGCTCAGCTTTTTTTTTATTCTGCAAGCGCCTCTTTGCTACTGCTACATCCGGAACGTTGTACCAGCCACGAAACTTGCTGGAATCTACTAGCTCATCTTCTGAGCTTTCTTCATCCAAAAGCGACACTGGTTTCAACATGTCTTGTTCTTCCATCGAGCACGAGTCACACAGGGAGGCAGCAGACCTGCAGCATGCGAAGCAAATAAACAGCAAGAAAGTCACCATGCAAAATCACCATCCACTGAAGGAGATGACTCCCATCATAGGGCGGTATATTGGTTGTTTTCATATGACACATGGAAAATATGAGTAACTCTTGGAGAATTTTGGGATAAACATCCTGGATTGGCTGTGCTTGATTGCTCTATGCCCAAGAATGACCGAAGAGATTGCTTGCCATCTTTCAGCCATATAGCGTGGAGGCTGCTTAACGACGGTTGGGTCATAAGCTAAATAGCTATGTCAGCTATGTCGGAGGCTGAATAGCCATGATTGCACAGATTCTGTCTTTCATGATGAATAGACCTCTGAGAAATGGTGTCTGATGAATCAATACTTTTGACAACAACTCAACCTTTAGGTATGATGAAGAGCTGATGATCTTTGCTGCACTACAATTGTTTAATGTGCACTACTGAAATGCCTCGTGAAATATAATCTCACAGAATAGGCATTGCTCAATGGCGGTATGATCAGATATGTAATGATCAATGAAGACAAGATGGTTGGTATGGCTCATTTAGTAGGCATAATTACCTCAAAGAGATGCCAATACACGGATACATATCAAG